>VZTD01001045.1:1852230-1994211 GCA_013397725.1 Rhagologus leucostigma
GGCCGCCGGGGGGGCCGCCAGCACCATGCGGGCCACCCACCTCCTGCCAGCCTTGCTGCTCCACCAGCTGCTGCTGCTGCCCACCGCCATCCCCGCGGCAGGTCAGTTCTTCTATCACTTCGCTAGCGACCCCCGTCCGCCTCGCAGCCCCAGCAGGTCCCCTGTCCCCCGCTCCGCCGCGGCAGGGAGAGTGCTGGGGCGGCGCGCCGGGCGCAGTCCGCAGGTCGCACCCGCAGGTGGGGCTGGCAGGGAGCCCCCGCCGCCCGGCAGCGCCTCACCCCCCGTGGCCGGGCGCGGTGGCANNNCGGGTCCCGTCCCGGGGCTGCGGAGGGGCCGCTGCTCCCCGTGCGTGAGTGGGACGCGGGACTCGCTCAGGACGGGCAGACCTGGAGCTCGGGAGAGAGGGGAAGGAAATCTCATCATTGCCCAGAGGTGCTCCCGGCCGTTATCAGGACAGGACCGTGTATCCTTAATTTCCAGTGGTAGAATTAATGTTAAATAACAGAAGTTGCTGAACGGGAATGTCCTTGCTGAAGTTCAACAGCATGAACATGCCATTTCCAGACTGAAATACTTATAATTTCATTAGATGTTCCCTCTGAAATCCGGGAGGTGGAGGGGGGGCAAGGGACAAACAATAAGTAATCAAGTGCTGGATGCTCTTTAGCTGAATTTCTTTCCTGAAGTGTCCCCCCTGGACTGGATATCTAAGGAGCCAACTCTGTGCTTTCTATTGGCCCTCTGGGAAGACGTTTAAGGAAAAAAGTTTGTAAAGGTTTCTACGAAGCTTTCCTTCCTTCCGGCAACATTGTTAGGGTCAGACCTTTGCACAGACAGAAACAAAGGACAGGCACAATTCAGGGAAAGAATCTGCCAGGAGTGGGCAAAGCAAGGGCACGGAACTGTGGCAGCTGGGTTCTGGGGCAATATCTGAGGGTATCAGGCAGTGTATGGCAAAGAACGCTGATGGCTTCCAAGATGTAACTATGTTTTCTAGTTAAAAAAAAAAAATTTTGAAAGGGGTTTTTAAAGTGGAATATTTTGTGATCTGAGTGGGCAAGTCAAAAACAGACTGGCAGTATCACGTGCAGTAAAACCTGTTGTTTTCCCCCTGCAAGCAAGAGTGTGGTTCTGTAGGATGCTGAAAAATCTCGTTACAGCTTCTCTGCTCAGTCTGCTCACTGAGGGTATTGTTTGCACAGGCATTCTTTAGCAGGTGACACAGAGATACAGCCACGATGATACTATACTTTTTTGAACTCCTTTTCCATGTACATTGGAATTTCCATTTTTTGGACATGCAGCTTCTCGGAAAAGTGATGACTAAAGCTGATTAGGGATTTTATGAGAAAATGTTTTGAGTTTCTTTTACTGGAAAATGCCGATACATTGAAACTTTTCACAAAAATAATTCCTGTTAAAGAGAAACCTTCTTTAGTTTGTTTCCTTCAAATCAAATGACAGAGAAACATGCAGCAGGAGACATTGCCAATAGGTTGTTGAGAAACCCTCACCTGTGACAGAAAGTCATCAACTGATGGGCTAGTTAGAAAAAAAACCAAAATAAACACTGCAGACACACCCACACACACACTTAATTCCATGGGCCAAAAGTACTCAAGTGATCTATAGCCAAGCTCATAAGAAGCTAGGTCATGCTTTGCTCTCCTGATAAGTCAGGGTGCTTTTCTTGAATAAGAGAAAGTCCTTGTTGTCCCTGACTGTAGGCTCTTAGTGCTGGTCTGTAGTTTACCAAGTTCAGTGAATGCTGGATCTATCTAATATTCCAGTGGGAGAGACTGAGAGACATCTTCTCTACTGCCTGTATCAGTGGGCTGATGAATAGGGTTGTGCCCTAACCAATGGGCACAATGAATGGTTCACCTTGATGAAGAGAAAAATTCAATTTCTAAAAGAGTTTTTCAGAGTAGAACTTGTTTTCTGATCAGCTCTTATGGTGACAGTTTCTTGACAACCCTGCCTTTCTTGATTTTCCTCCCCCACCTGACTTAACATTAATTAATCCTATTGTTTGCCTTATTGGCAAGAAAGATGACTCTTATCACACGCTGCCATTTTGCTTACCTTGTTTTTAAGAATACATGCTCTTCAACAAAAGTGTCTGGATATTTACACTGTAGGCAAGGTAAAGTTGTGGTACTTCTTTCTGAAAATACAAATTTCTGGATCATTTATGAAAATGATTGCTTTCTAAACATACATGTTCTTTCTATGGGATGTTGAATTCTTTTTACTGGGATGTTTTTAGAAAGATTAAGATTTGCCTACATATGGTTATTTTTAGATATGAAAAACAAGCTAAATGATGAAAACGGAATTAAAACGTAAGAAGTCTTTTGTTAATGCACGTCCATACTTCTTGTGCTGTTCTATCAAATCTGATTTCAAATGTACCTAATGATGAATATTGTTTTTTCTGTGAATGGATATTCTGGGTTTGTAATACTATGCCCTAAATTCTTGTGCTAAGACAATGTTCTGTGTAACAGAAATTGCTGACTAATACAGTTGGGTTATATTAAGGGGTAAAGAAAAAGGAGGGAGAGTGAAGAAAACACTAGAAATTTAAATGTCAGCAAGATGTCTATGCTATCAGTTTCTGAGTTTCTTTTTAATATATAAAAGATAAGACAGTGATTGATGAAAGATAAATGTGCATGGTTCCTATAGACTGCTTGCCTAGTCTTTATCAATATCGTGTAAGTCTCTGTCACTTGCACAAAGAGATTAATCTGTAGCTAATAACTTTATCAAGTTTTCTTTCTTGTTCAGATATTCTTATTGTTCAGTATTCTTGGGAAGTGTCTCTTTAGTCATGTTCATCTAGTGAAACTAAAAATGAGTTTTTAATCAAAGCAACAAGTAGATTGGCATGTCGCAAAAGAGTGAATGTTAAAGATTTATTTAAATTAAAGATACATTTTTCTATGAGATGACTGTCAGCCAAGTGTGCTTATTTAAATTTATTTAAAGCACTTTCTGTAGTTTGGATGATCTGAAGAAGTTGCTAATGAAGATGTGGGAGTTGCACTTAGTTCCTATATATAATTATGGCTTAAAGAAAAATAAAATCAAATCCCATAACCATAATCAATTTATGAATGTTGTGTATTCCTGTGGTCTGCATAGCTAAGTATATTTTTAAAAATTAATGTGATTTATACTTTCCCATCCCAGCTGTAGATAATCATTATACTATATACTGTCAACAAAGTGAAATGATACTGTGCCAGTTGGAAGAGTGTATTCCTTCTGTTTAATGGAATCTTTTTGGTGCTCAGTGCCAGGGGCTGCTTGTTTTGCTCTCACATGTAATACAGCACTTACCCTGCTTAACAGATTTTCTGTTTCTATTAATGCCATTTTCATAACCAACATAGCAGGAGAATATAGAGTTGAAAGACATGAGATTAAAATGTTGCGTAAAACTCTGGAAAATTGACCACTGAAGTCAAGGAAAGGAAAGCCTCTTATTGGAGGAGCTCATCTGTCATTATTGTAATACTTCAACTGAGGCCTGGGTTGGAAGGGAAATGTGCAGTCTTCCTCAGGGAGCA
Organism: Rhagologus leucostigma; assembly: GCA_013397725.1. Lineage (NCBI taxonomy): Eukaryota > Metazoa > Chordata > Aves > Passeriformes > Rhagologus > Rhagologus leucostigma. Next base: position 1,855,809 of record VZTD01001045.1, read on the forward strand.
AAATATTTCCCTTTTGGATCTTTATGCTGAATATTACTTTGCCACTTAAGCATTTCAAACTTTTCCAAGGAGATTTGAAACCAGCATAACTGGGCCTCTTTTTGAGTAAAAGTGTGGTGTGGAGAAAAAAGTATTGCCCTGAATGTTTTACAATTACTTGTACTGGATGAGTGTTGGAATTTCACTTTATCTCCATCCCGTGAGGTGGGGTGGAATGGTGGACACTGGAAGGCAGCACAGAGGTGAGAATGGATTGATCATGGTGGTGAGAAAGGACTGATCTCCATGCTTACTTGGGAAACATGGATGGTAGGACAACAGCCATAATGCAAGCAAAATTTGAACCTTGCAGTGAGGAAAGTATGGCAGCTACAAAGAACTGGGAAGGGGTGAGGACATCCTCACTGTTACCCCATCTTTTCCTGTAGGTTTTTGTGGCAGTGTCCTCAGACAGTTGTAGCGCTGTTCCCGACTGTGGTTAGTACCTACATGCGAAGCAGTACTGCAGCAAAGCAGAGCTGGGAGCGTGCTCCAGATCAGTCAAATGTGTTGGCAAAATCTAGCTGTAGTTTTCAGTGCCTTGTGGGCCTCCACCCATGTACTGTCTGATGAGCCCAGCAGTGCCTGGCAGTCCTCGGTGCTGCTGGCCCAGCTGGGGACTGGCTGCTCCCTCTGTCCTCCCTCAGCTCCAGCTTTTCCTATGACTCGCTGCCTTGGCCAGCAGCACTATTTTTATGTATACAACATGTAGCAAAGCTCTCATCACTCCTCACAGGGGCTGTTTTGCTGCCCTCAGCCATCTGTCATTCTTTGTTTTGCCCAAATCCCTGCCCTGCCTACTTGTGCTTTTCTCCTTACCCCTTGCTCCATGCCTGGAAATCCAGTTGGCTGGGACACCGTCACAAAGGAAGGGCACAACATGCCAGGTGCCTTGACAGAGACACCAAGTGCTTGTAAAAATTGTGGAATTCAATGTGAAATGGTGGTGATTTAATACTTGTGCACAATGCATAAGAAGACAAATCTTTCAAAGGAAGATCCTCTTAGTAGTTTAGCCAGAGGTTAGATGCAGTAAGTCAGAGTATGAACTGCAGCACATTTGTTTCTGCCAGTGGGTCCCAGCATCCTGCTGAGCAGATAACCTTTTCTTGGAAGGAAAAGAGCTGTCCATTTGCAGCTACCATCCAATTTTAGAATATACTATCAGTTGTTAGCATTATCCTTAGCTCCTTGAGCTTTCATGCTGACTATAGGAGTGGGTTCCAAAGGCAGGACTTAGCATAAACATGAAGCTGGGTTCCCAGTTACATGGCAGTCTTTGCAGTTGCTAATAAGGGGGTGTGGGGGGGTGTGTGTGAGTGGTAATGTAAAGCAAAAAGAAATATCTTTCTGCATTTCCTGAATCTGCTCAATGACTAGACTGAGAGCCAATGTAGAAATAAGGAAATCATTATCCATTATATATACATATTATATGGATAGTTATGTATATTTCAAACTACTTTCTAAAAATTGCATGTTTTTTCCTCATGAGGCTCTTGTGCCAAGAAAATAAATTTCTGAAGTTAAAATATTCACATCATCCTCCAGGTACTTCTGAGAAACTGTTTAGTTTTGACAAGCTAGAGATTTCTCCTTGGACAGCTGGTTTTATTTTGGTGGCTTTCCATCTACACAGCTGACTGCAGATTTTATGGGTATGGTTGGTAAACTTCTTTTACACCAAATTATTGTCTTACATAAATAACTGCATTAAACTTATTCTGGCATCTTAAGCCTATCCAGTCTACAAAGTTGTTTTCTTGGGCACAACTCAGATTGTTCCAGTTTCTCATTTTGTTGGTCTGCCTTTCTTCCTTTTTTTCTTCTTTACCCCCCAAATGAGAAGTCATTTGGAAAAGGTGTTCACTTTTTCATTCTAGCTAGGAATCTGGACATTTCTGACACTAAAACAGGCAGAAGGAAAAGTCAGAGTAAATGAAAGTAAGTTAAAAGTGTTGAACATTAATTCTTTTTGTCAGAGTGACTCTGTTATGACTTGATTTAAGAGCCAAAATTGCCTTGAATATATTTTTTGAAAAAGTGCTTTCTAACTGTTCACACAGATGCCTGTACTGTGATGACTCTATTAATGATCTTAGTATCAACATTCATCTTTAACATCCTTTCTTTTATTTCCGTGACCACACTGTTAACTGAAGCATGTTTTATCCAAAAGCATTTAGTAACATCTACTTTCACCATCTGGTGAAGATTGGGTTTCTTTGTTTTTTCTTTTCTTTTTGGTGAAGCCAGTGTATTTATGCTATCATACTGAGGCACACATCAGAATGCAGTCTAGCCTTGATGTTTTATATCCTTTAAAAAGCATTGTCTTGGAAATACATTATTGAATATAATTAAAAGTATCCCTTCTATCATATTTTATGGATAAGTTAAACACCTCACTGTATTTCCATACTGGTTTTCAACCCATATATGATGAGAACTGTTGATTTGTTTCAAACCCTACTCATTGATTTTTTCTTGTTACATGAGTTTTGCCAAATGCTGCTTTATGCATATAAACATACTTTGTTTTTAATTCTCGTATTAAATTGTCAATGTTTATACTGAGATAAGCATTCTGCTTTGATATATCTGACACTGTGGTAATACATTGTTTAGCAGATTCTTGCTTTGCACATTTTTTTTCCCATTCAGATACATATGAATATAAGTTACCAAGCATTTTTTTGCCAAGTATGGTGTCCCCTGATAAAATGTTTGATATGTTTATTGTGTTGAACTGTTCTTTCCTACATTTATTTCAGATGTGTTTAGGGTTGGGAATTTTTTCTTTTTTTCCTTTTTTTTTCCTTTTTTTTTTTATTGAAGGTGTTCCATATGATGGTAGATTTCTGATTTCCTACCCCCCTGCTCCCAAGTTTTAGATCACATGAAATTCCTCTCTCAAGATGTATTTTTTTCCTAGCTCATTGGGAAAATCCAGTTTACTTTAGCTTGCAGTGATGATTGTTTGCAAAATTAATAGCTAATCTAATTTTAGCATTCTGACCTTGTTATCAATTATAACACAAATAATTCAATCTTTAATCAGTCCATCTGTTAACTGCTCAAGGTCAAGTGACTTAACTTCATTACAAACATGATGCAAAATATTAAACAGAATTCTAAAACGCCAGTTGATACTAAAGAAAGAGCCTATGTCTGTTTTATATTTCTGAAATAATTGTGTCACTTTATATGACCATTTTTCTTCACTGGAATATATTTTGAATCATCAGCTTCTCTGTACTTCCTGCACAGCATATGGACAACTTCCTTTTTTAAAATTTTTCTCCCCATGCCATGTTATTTTGTATTTCATTCTACATTTGGAAGGACTGCAGTTGATTCTTGCAGTTCTCTGACAGCATCTGCTAGCCTAAGGAATTCAGGTATCTTCATTTTCTTGATTTGTTTTATTTTCCATAGATTTAATTTATCTCTGACATCTGACAAACACAGAACCGTGATCCTGTTACATGAGTGTTCATATTCTTTGAAAAACTGGAAGTTATAATAGGTCTTTTTACCAACCATACTATGAAGAGCTGTTTCCAACCTATTTTTATAAGCAAATGTGATAACAGGAAAAAAATTAATTCATTACCCCACACAGTTGAAAGTTTAGCTTAACAAAGCAAATAAATGGTAAGATGCTCAAGTTCTGCAAGTCTTGACAAACAGAAAAGGGAAATAAAACTCAATCACAAACCACCAAGTTTTTTTTAAGATTCTCAATTTAAGCATAAACTTTTAATTTAAATATATTTATCTTCCCATTTGGAAAACCTGGTGTTAAGTTTTGATGGTTTTGTTCTGTATAATAAAGTGGGATGCAAAATTAGAAAGAAAGAAAATGAATAAGTTTTCTTACATTATCAGAAGACTCCAAGATGTGTTTCTTTTAAAAAGTACTAACTTTTGCATAGACTAGAGAGAAATTTGGAAGCCCTGGAAGCTGACATGCTGAATGCATCATAACTGGTATTTAATAAAAGATTTGTAGAGTCTGTAACAAGTCCATAGAAGTAGAGATTTTTCTAGGGGAGGCAGCCAATATGGTCCAGTTGTGCTCCATAAGACCATAACTTTCAAGCCTAAAATATACATCTATATTAGAAAAAGCTGGAGTGATGGAGGGAGGAGAAAGGGATTACCAATGAAGTAGATAAAGTCAGGTAATCTCCTTGTAAAATTTTGCTGTAGATTACACAAGTAATGTTTTGATCTCATTATAATGGACAAAGGTGATCTTTGGGCCCTATGACACCCTGTATGCTCTTTTGATTACCACAACCATGGTATTGTATTTGTTGTATTAGGTTTTTTTACTACTAAGTAGGTGATGCAAAACCAAATACATTTTGTGATCAGACTAAGACCTGAGGGTGTGAAATGGGACTTGCTTAGGTGTTTGAACTCTAAATAACTGGAAACTAGATTTATACTGAATTTCTTGACTCTCATATAGTTCAGTATCAGACCAATTGTATTCTGCAGGGTGTAAATTTTAATTTGAGATATGGAACATAATCAGGTAGTTTCAGAACTGAGTGATGTGGTGGTTTGGGAGCCCAAAGCCCTTTTTGGTGTGGGACACAAGGCCAGAAGACAAAAAAGAAACTATTTTGCTGTCATTTTTCTATGAGCCCAGTGATTAGAGAATATCTGGAGAGAAAGAGAGATCAAAATATAAACACCTTTGCTGATTCAAACCTGTTTGTCCTGTTAATCATAAAAAGTGTCTTTCTATGATATTGCATACTGTGGCATCCATTGGTCTCAGTTCTCTGTGTTACTGGTTCTGTTTTGCATAAATATAATTAAAATTAAAGTTAAGTAGGTTCTAGAATACAGGCACTGCAACTTGCTGGTGAGTTTTCTTACAAAAATACTGCAGAATGACAATTTTCTTTATCTCTGATTATTGAGATTATTTGACATGGACTGGAACTGCTCCAAGAAAAGGTATTGTTGGAGATCTTTTCCTTCTGGTGCCCTATAGTTTGAGCAGTCTCAGTCAATGATTCTTATCTGAGAAGATTGTACAGAAAAAAATGTGTTAAAAATGTGTTAAGGGAATGGAAAGCTGAGTTCTTGTAGCTCCAAGGTAAATGTCTTTCCCTGTGAGGTACCTTTCTTCTTAAGTAAATATTTAAAGCCTTTTATGAAAATGGGGAACTCCAGCAGGGAGACTGTGGAAATAACAAATGAAATTATGGAGCTCTTGTCCAGTGCTGCAGCCTACTAGAGCAAATGTGTCAGTTCCCACTTCCTTGGGCACTGACTGAGCTCTTCTCTTTTCTGTTCAACTCCATGTTAAGAAATATTAAAAGGCATCACCCTCACCTTTTTGAGGATTTTTTTTTTAAGTTGAGTCGAGAAATATTTTTAGTTAGTGGTTGTTTCTGTTGCAGAAAAAAATGTTGGTTCATATTTGCCTGGATTCCTCTGTGTTTGAATCAGCTGCTATTATTTTCAAATTTAAGTGGAATGTCAGACTTCCTTGGTAATATGATATGAAACTACGGGAAACATCAGAGGACATGGCCCACAAAATGGGCAGAAGTCCTGATTAATCAGAGTTAAAAAAATTGAAATGAATGACAATCACAAATCAGTTGCATTAATTATAGCATACTGCATGCTAACCTTTAATGTGGAGCATGCCTAAGACTCTGAGTTAGCATTTTTTTAATAAAGGCACCTAATCTGACACAAAAAGAATATTATTTTTATATATTTTGTTTTGAGAATTGTAAAAGTAGTGCTTTGCATTATTCTGATGTTTCTAACAGTCACACCACAGATGCACTTGGCCCTTTGCCTTTTGGATTATAGGCAAGACATAGAATGTTGTTGTTTGAAAGCTAAAGTAAATCAGGCTGTTATGAATTGCTAAATGCAAGATCAAACCCATAATCCTCTTTGGACAACTGCTAGGAAAAGAAGGACAAGAAAAAAGCAGACCTCTCTACTGTATTTTGCAGGCAGAACAGAATTTCTTGATTTTTGAAATCATATTCTTGCATGCTGGCTGGTGAGTTTAAGAAGCTGTTATCATTGGGAATTAAGACCTGACACTTATCAGTAGATGGGAAATGTTAGTATCAGGAATCGAAAGAAAATACTTTGAAATTTCTGTACAGATTCTTACCACTACTTGAAATAAAAGTCTTGGCTGAGACAACATAAAACTAACAAGTATGTCTTGGAAGGTAATAGATTGAGAAATACACCACAAAAGCTTTATACAAGATTTTTTTTTCTGTGCTTGACTTAAGGGGCAAATGCAAACCTTTTTCCAGCACTTTGGCTCTATCACAGGTACAGCAAAAAATAAAGCAGCTTCAGTGTAGACACAACCGTTTCCAGCACTAGGATGCTGATCATTAAGATGACAACGTTCTCATAACATCTCCCTAAGCAGTGATTCATTTTGGGTGCACGTGTACTGCACAAATAAAAGGCTGGAAATGCTTAAGAGAGCTGATATAAGTCCCTAACACAACACCATAATTATTAGCATTTGATTTTTTAATCAAAATCTTCTTCATATAATAATATTCTATTTAAAGGTAAATAAATTCTTTTTTTTCTTAAAATTTTTGTGATTGGGATTAAAATTGTGAGCTGTTAGATGCTGAGGAGTAGCACAGTTTACATAGTTTATTTTTGTGAGTTCAAAAAGAAAGAGAGGAGGATGGGGTAAAGATCATCTTATAGGGATGTTTAGCAGAGATATTCCACTCCTTTTTTTTTTTTTTTTTTTTTAAGCTGAAGCTTGATGAGATCTAATTTAAATGTCTTTGTTATATTTCTAGGTGTCTTAGGGATAACTCACCACTGAGAGGTGTGATTTAGCTGAACCCAGTGAAAATGTGAACTCAGTGATCAGGATGGAAGTTCTGAAGGGGAACACCCCTAAGCCCTCTTTGGGTTTTCAGTGTGTGGAGCTGTCAGTAACTCCCCCACAGCCTCAGCTATTGCAATTTAGAGTTATTCTGAGCTTCTGCAGAGTGCACCAAGCAAAACTTTACTGGCCTGAGTGCACTCCGCACGTGCGTGAGGGAGGATCTATTCAGAGCACTAGGCTGGGGTTTTATATATTGCAAAAACTCCAGCAAAATTTAGTAAATTGAACCTGAGCATTTGTGTTCCATTATTGTTGCAGAGTCTGTAGAGAAAAATGAAAGGACAGCTGTGAATACAGTTACATGGAAATAAGTTATGGAAAATACTATTATCTTCTTTGTAAACTAAGGAGGAACTTATTCACCTAACCTTACGTGGATAAGCCATCTAATCCAAAAAGATCATCTGGGATCACTGAGTGAAATAGGAGAAATAGATCCACAGGGCAATTTATTCTCCCTGTGTTACTCATCTGACAGATTAGGGACAGTTACTCTCCAGATGTACTCATCTGCCTTCACAGACGATGGAGTAGCCTTCACTGGCAGACTGGTTTTCATGGAATACAAAGTAAAAATATAATAAATATTGGGAAAATTCTGGAATTTTCTTGCAGATATCAAAGACCTTCCCTCTTGCACTTTAGCCAAACATCTCTAGCCAATCTTCCTCACTCCATTTTATACCTCTTCCTCTGGGCCTTTCAGTAGAGACATGGAAACCAAATCAGTGTGTTCATTTTTGCAGAAACCTTTGCAGAAAACTGCAGACTGTTTCTATGCTACGGCCTCTGTTTGACCTGATAATCTTTTCTGTGAGCTAACACCTCTAGTACAGTCACACTTAAACTGGACATAGCACTCACACTGAGCCTTCACTGGAGCAGCGAGAGGATAAATGATAATTTTGTGTCACTTCCGGAATCCACTTATTTTCACAACTTGTGATAAGTTTATTGTTTTAAGAACAGTTTTTTGCATTCAGTAAGTGATACTCTTTTTCACTTGAGTTTTCCATGGAAATATTTACAAGATCTCAGATAATTATGAGGCATATTTTGGAGATTCTGAAAAAAATTTACAAAGAGAAACTTTCCTCTTACCCTTTTACAGCATTATGCAAGTCTTTATTTGAAACTGCTTTTGCTATAATTCCTACTATTTTGGTTTTAAAAATGGAAATCACCATCTAAAATAATCAATTCTTCTGCAGTATATGCTTATACCATATTTTTGTGAGATTCTTTATGCTTTAGGTATTGAAGATGCTATAATTCCTATAAAATGTTATCCATATCTAATGCCATCTTTAATCTCAGCACCCTTCTTTACAATGTTTTATTTTGTTCTTGTTTTTTTTTTTTTCTTCTTTGCTTCTTTTTTTTAGAGGGTAAAGGAAAAAAGAGAAATCCTCTTCATGACTTCAAAAAAACAGGAGAGTTGATGCTCATTAAAGTAAACAAAACACTGGAAGTAAAAACTAAGCTGTTAAATACCACAGAGCAATGTGCAAAGAGATGCAGCAGGAACAAGGGCCTTTCGTTCCCTTGCAAGTAAGTTATGTATCTGTTTTTATTATTTTCCCTAAGGAAACATGTCTAATAGCCTTTGACCAAAGGTCTCTCTGTAATTGTCATCAGTGGTAGCTTGTACAGAGAAAAAAATAAAGATTGTGATTTTTGATTTCAGTGATCTTGCTCTACCTGTCTAGAGAGTGTCAGTCTTTTCTGAGGCTCTTTCTGAGTTGTCTGTTTTCTTAGCTTGCCCAATCGGTAATCTTTTCCATAACATAGCTAAAAAAATGTACTCCTGTTAAGATGTGGATGACTTGGGCTGCAATGTAGCGTTCAGTGAACATTTCTGAGATTTTTATGTTTCTTATAAAATGGTTATTGTCACACATCACAGCTGCAGTATTTCAGCACCACTTCAGATCATATTCTGTCTTCATTCTTTGCACATTACTCCTGCTGAAATCGATGAGAACCTCACACATGGAGCACAGATACATGCCCTGCTGAAGTTCACTGGCAAGTACTGTGAATCTGATACAACGGAATCAAACCTGGGCTGTGGATAGCTATCCTTCAGCATCTGCTGTCTCTTAGAAACAGATCATGCAGCTGATTGCTTGTCTGCCTTGTACATATTCTCTACTATTTTTTGGAACAAATCACTATCATTTTTCTGACGTATGAGACTTATATGATCCCCCTGGCCTCTCTTAGTCTAGACCATTAACAATCAGTGAAAGGCCATGAATGCAGAAGAATCTTGGAGAGAGTGGATGAGTTCTCTACTGGTGAGTACTGGGCTAAATGTGAGCCTGAACTTGGAACATAAAAAAGTTTTGACAGTTGGTACAAGTGGAAGCTAGACCAAATGTGACAACAAAAGCTCTTCCTTGGCAGAGAAGGTTCTCAACTGTAACTTAATTCTTCCATAAGCCTTTAATTCCATTGTTGCAAGATCTCGCCAGTATCATTCTGTACACTGACTATTTATATGTGTAAACGATGAGCAGAGTTAACTTCTTTCAGATAGGAAATATTTTCCAGGCACTAATATTTTTCACATGGTACAAGCCACTCCTTTCCCTGCTGGCAGAGCTTCCATTGATGTCATTGCCAAGAGGATCAGGTCATATTCAATGCAGCAAGACATCCTTGAGTTCCGATGAGCAGCAACAAGGAGTGCTACAAAATTAAGTATCACAGTATAAAATAAATTCTGAATAATGCCAAGCAAACAGCAATTCTGTATTCTAGCATCAACTTAGGGAAACTTCCTCAAGCTATTTGTAGTTGCTCTGGATGCTATCTTCTGAAAATAAAAAGCAAGTTAATATACGTGTCTATTCAATTTTATAATAAAATTAAGCTAGAATGGCTCTGAATTTTTAAAATGTTCTCATGTTTTATAGAATTTTTATTTTTTTTTAAGTGAGACGGTGTCTGATGGATATCTTAAGGGGCAAATTCTCCCTTAATGAGTCAATACAACAACACAGAGGAGCCATGAGGGACTTTGAGAACACAGCTTGGAAAAGTCCTGCTCACAGATAACAGAACAGCAATCTGTCATGCAATTACTTTGCACTGAATATGGAAAAGGATTAAAAATCTGATGACTTATTCTCCAAATTCCTGTTTTCCCTGGCAGGTTTTTAGCATGGAAGGTGCTAAAAGCCTGCTTTAACTGTAGAGGTGTAAGTGATCATATCTTGCCTGTGCTTACCACTATGCAGCAGAGCACATGGGATTTTCTTTTCTGGGATCTCAGAACATTCTTGTGGTTTCCCTTTTGGCCCCAGATGAGTCCTGTTGTAGTGTGAACTGTTCTTTGATGCTACTGTAAACACACATTTTACATGTGTTCCCTTTTAAAGGATCCAGTGATTACTAATATTTCCCTTTTATTCCTAGGATCCCAGTCTTTAACTTCATACCAGCACATGGTTACTACAAGGTGAAATTTGTTGCCAACTTAAACGAAAACCAATTAGCCTCTTGCCTGCTGTGGGAGCATTCTAAAATGAGAAGTAACACAAAATGACATTTTAAATGCTTGAAATATGAGACTTGAAATTTCCTATGTTTATTGACATTTTCATGGCTTGATCCTCATACTCCATATCCATGCAGCAGTTCTCCATCACTTGGGTCACAGCACCAATGTTTCATTTTCTGGATGCAAACTTTATGTAAGAATTAAAGATGGAATTACTTTGTAACATATTTGTGACAATAGCACTGGGAGCAACAACATCTGGATCTGTGCACTTGGAGGTACACAAGCAGGAACCGGATTAGGTTTCTTTTTTGCCAGAAAGTGGTAAAGTAGCAGACTTCAGGCTTGTAAAGGTTCAGGCACTCATTATTTTCTGGGGGGCAAAAATTAAGACAACTTTTCTCATTATAAGTTTCTGTATCGCTTGCAAGTAAATTTTGAGTTATTTTATTGATTAATCATTAATCCTTGCTGGTTTTAACTCTGACACTTTTTTGTTGAAGCTAATGTATGTCACTTCTCAGAAAAGATGTTTCCTCTATTCCCTTGCTGTTGTGCTTGCACACATCTTGTTCATTTCCAGCTGAGTTACAAGATCCTTATCTAGACTTGTTTCTTTTTCATAACATTATTCCTAAAATCCTCCATCAAAAAACTCCTTAAATTCACTTACGCTGTGTTTTTGACTTCAAAAGTCTCTGTGCATCTTTTTCTGCCTTCCCTACCAGTTTTATCAAGCTGCTGCTGCTGCTAAGCTGTTCTACTAGTCCTTCGTTTCACCACCCTTTCAGTCCATTACTCTCACTGTTTTCCTACAGTCATCCTTGTAGTTTTTCCCACTACAGTTCCTATGGATGAGAAAAAGATAATATAGTTACTATTTTATTGGCTATGCAGGTGCCTTTTGTGGGTGAATCCTTTCCTTAGCTGCAAAGTTGTCACTGTCTTATCCTTTGTTATCTGTTTGGAGTGTCTGTATTTACACAGGAAGGGATTTCAGTATAGACAACAGAATTTCAGTACCTGATAAGAAAATCTACAGACTATCTCAGTGCAAAGAGAAACAAAAAAAATTATTGTGATCGGCAATATCAGTAGAAGAAAGTCCAAGAATTTGCTCAAATATGTTGACTTTGGAAGTATAAAAACCCTCCAGATTTGGGTCCAGGAAAAGATTGTTAGAAACTTTTATGTGTAGAAGTGGTTGAAGCCAAACTGGAAAGAAACCAAAAGGCAACTGAAAGGCAAAAACTGAAAGAATTGTTTGTAAACGGTGCATTCTGCATTCCCACTTTAGGAGGGAGCAGCGGAAACGAGAATGTAATTGGAAAGGCAGGAAAGGTCAAGGATATTTTTGTGAAGATGGAGTTAGAGGCACTTGGATATGCTCGAATTTGAGAATCAGCCAGAAGAGAACAGAAGGCTGCACAAGGGCAGAGGGATGAAGGTTAGCAGGTTGGAAACATTCGGAGTCAACAGACTAGGGAGAGCAGTTGGATGAAAAATCTGTTTGGTGATGGAAACGATAATGAAGATGATGTTTGAAAGAGAAGACTGGGGAGATTGGATAGGATCTTGTAGTATTTTTAACTGAAGCCAGCAAGATCTCACATGGAAAGCTTGTATGGCAAAATAAATGAAGATCAAGGAGCTTTTTGTTGAGGGATGCAGTGCTGAGGAATATGTCACAGCCAAAGTATGGATGAAGTGTAAGAAATCTGTGTGTTTTTTGGATATTATCAAGTAGTGTTAAAATGTCTTCTCAGATCAGAATAAAATATCTCAGAAGGTATGGGATGAGTGACAGAAATGTAGATTTTGTGGTAGGCTAGAGGAAATAATGTCAGTGATTTGTTATTTGGTTCAAATGAAAAATTAAGGAAAAAACACCTGTGGAATGTTTTTCTTTTTTTGAAAATTCCATATTGGAATAACTGTTGCCCCCCCCCAAGATGGTCAACTGTGTTTTTAAAATCCTTTGACATATTTTACCTATACTTAGAAACTACCCTTTCAAAACTGTTTTAGGAGAAAAAGGTCTGCATTTTTCATTTCAAGTATCAAAAGAAAGTGTTTTTACTCTTCAGATTTCTGTTTGTCTTTCTTGCCCTCCCCCATATCCAGTCAATTCAGCACTCATTGTACTCACTCCTAGAAAGCAGTTAAAAATAAGAGGAAAAAAAAGAAGACAAAACCAAGCAAAGACAATCTCTAGGTACACTATCACAGTTTAGTTTATTCAAAAAATAAAAATAATCCTGTTTTTAAACAACTCTGTTTTTCTAGGCAAGAAACAGATTCCTTGTGCTTGAATTTTCCTCAAACTATCAGTGTGAGATACTTAACTATTTCAGAGGCACATTGTAAGCATAGCAAAGAAGATGTTCTATTCATGTTTTTTTCCCAGAAAGCAGTATAACTGAGGACACAAATGCTGTCTCGGTCACATTTATCTAAGTTTTAAAATAAAGATCTTTAATGACAAGAGAACTCTTAGATTAGTGTGAACAACCAAACTGGTATTTAATGTAATGACCACATCAATTTAATTTCTTTCTTTCTTTGCTCTTGTCAGCACAGTTGTGGGTTTAAATAGTAATTTGGACTGTTTCTCTGACTTTCCCAGTAAAAATAAATCTGATGTCATTGCATGCTCCTTGGCAGGCCATGTGTCATTATTATAAACCACACAGAGATTTTTTTCTCATCCAGATTTTCTTTGCAGGGCCTTTGCTTATGACAGAGTTACAAAACGGTGCCATTGGTTATCCTTCAACAGCTTGACAAATGGTGTGAGAAAGAAGCAAGACCATGCGTTTGATCTGTATGAAAAGAAGGGTAACTGATTTATTTACCGATTTTGTTTTTCCAGCTACAGAGAGGAAAAAAAACCCCTGAGGTCAGTCAGTGATTTTTTGGCTGTAGGAACATCCTGGGCATGGATGCTATTGTGCATTTTGAAAGCTGCATCCTACAGTTTTATTTACACGTATCCTGAGTTTGCTGTCGTGCAAGTCTACATACTTGCTCTTGGTCAGTTTTCCAATCTACATATTTGCCTACCATCATACATACTAGTTTGAATTTGTATTTCAGCTTATTACTGAGCAGCTCAGTTGTATGAGTTACCATTTATTACTTAATATTGCTCTTATTTACCTCATTAATAGTAGGATACTTAAGTCCTCAGACATGGAGTTTTGTTCAATCAGATACACTGGAAACATTTTCAGGATTTTTTGGGGGTCAGTTTGTGATCAATATTTGGGAAAAAAAAAGACAGGCAGGTATGTCAATAATTAAACAGTATTTTGAATCATTAAGTATTTAAGGGCTAATAAACAATATTATTTTTATTTGGAAACAAATTATGAGCTTTAATTTTTCGTACATTAACCAAATCCATAATTTTATTCTATTTCAATAGACTATGTCAGAAATTGTATCATTGGAAAAGGAGCAGACTACAAAGGAACAATATCTGTTACCAAAAGTGGTATCCAGTGTCAGGCTTGGAATTCAATGATCCCCCACGAGCACAGGTAAGAGTTCATGAGCAGAGACAATGGAATAGTACCCAGAAAGCTTCCATAAAGTATAAGAATTTATGGGGAAACTAACCTTAGACAACAACATCTCTTAGGTATGTTCTTGCCTTTCTCCAAGAGATGCCATTCTCCAGATCCCAGAAAATCCTTATCTTCTTGGACTTTCTCCAAAGAGGTTTCTCTTAATGCCAGCCTGTGTGTCTGTATCCCTTCCTTTCCTGTGTTGGGGTTTTTTTTAGCTGTTTATATCCTTTTGATCTTTTAGCTACTGGTAGAAACAAAACATCTGCATTATTTCAGCCGAGGGTCTGGAAGTTTATCACTGTTTTCTAATCAACTCCCAAGGAATGAGCAATTTTGAAAACCACATTATTAGGAAGTGCGAGATATTAGATCACCTATTTGCTTAGTATATAATATTATTAGTATATATTGCATAGTTACTGTCAATTCTCTATTATTTGTAGAATATGTTAAAGTCTATGGAGCACTTAGGCCAGGCAACAAATCCATGGAAAAGACTGAAGTGACTGTTGAAATCCTTCCCTTCAGATCATACAAGCAATAACTAAAGACTGAGGGAGCATGCACAGGACTTAACTTCTCAGATTAGGACCTGGTACAGTGAGAGGCTGAGGCCAAACCTACACCTTGAGGGTAAATCTAGTTGAACTCTATTGGCTAAGGAAAAAGAGAAGAAAGCCAAAACCTGAAGCCAGTAAGAGTAATGGTAAAAACAGATTCATCTCCAACAAATGTTCCCAGAAACTAATAAAAGGACTATGAAGATCTGGTCTACTCTTTAACCACTTCTCTTTCAATATTTTCGTACTGGCTTTAGCCATGTAGATAATAAAACCTTAAGAGACAGACCCAAAGTGTCCTCTCACCCACAAGCTTGCTCTCCACATTGCTGCCTTTTGCTCCAGACTCCCAGTGTCAGCAATTTGTTTAGGAGGAGCCGAACAGGAGATCTCTAGTGAGGAACTGGGCTGTGCACTGCTCAGTCGTGTTCTGACCAAATCAATCCAGTGTGCAAGAGGATATCTTGGAACAACATTAAAAGGCAAAGGATACTTGAGTTCTGTCCTCTTACGATGTGTTACAAAGCTGAGCCTCAGGCTTGAACTTACTGGACTTGACTCTTACAGTATAGACAGCAGTGTCTGCTTTTCAGTTTGGGACCAGACCTGTTCTTAACTGGGAGCACACCATAAGTACCACCAGATCCCAAAGCAATGACTTCTTGAGACTCAACACCTTGAAGTATATATCTTCGTCTTTCAGAAGTGAAAGAATTCTAATTCATTACAACCTAAGCAAGAATGAGCATTTATTCTACATAATATACATATGACTTTATTTAATTAGAAAAAGGAAAGTGTCTGGATAGCACACATTATCACTAAATTACATTTTAATATACAGCATACACAGTTTTATCACATACACAGTTTTATCCAATGCATTTGGACAGCCACTCTTCTATGATGAATTTTATGAGAATGACTCTTCTCCTGCCTTGTGCAATAAGTTTAATTTTTAAAAGGTCACCGGATAAATGAGGTGGCTGCATGCTAATTTTGTTTTTCAACATCAGAAAATATGATTTCATCATCAGAGACATGAGGGAGATGGGAAGAAGCAGACTAGTGGTGTGTTTGGAAGTTATTAGTACAAAAGACTTAGATTTTTAAGTCAGTTTTTCTCAACATCTGATTATCACAAAGTGCCACTGGAAAAAAAAACAAACCCTTTTTCATACTTAAGGGAGAAATGTGTTTTAATGATTTTTAAATTATATATCTAGAAAGAATTGAAATAACTTGAAACTTTAAACTTTTGCTTCAGTCTAGCAAGTCATATTTTTATTTATTTGTATTCCATTAGAACACAGAGACTCCCAGCAAAACCCAGCTTTCTATTACTGTCATGTACATCCTAGTACAGATTTTAAGACTCTCAGAGAGTTTTTAATTGATAAACCCAATCTAAAAAGGGCTCAAAGAGAAATGATCAAAGAATAGACCAGTACTTCATAGGCTTTTGGCTAGTTTCCACGGCTTTTGTGTGGTTGAATCTGTTTTTACCATTGATCTTACTGGCTTCAGTTTTTGGCTTTTTTTCTTTTTTTCCTTTTTTCCTTACCTAATGTAGATAAACTAAATCATCAGTTTAAGGAGTGGCGCTTTCTTCCATTTCTGGGTAGGTCTTTACTGCAATTCATCTTTTCCTCTCTCAAGAATGTTGCTTCAGTACCTGTTGAAGCCATTTTTATATCTGACCCATCTTGTGTTCCTAGTGCTATTCATTTAGACTTTTTCTTTTTTTAATGTTCTCACAGCATATCTGATGTAATTTGAGATGCCTTTTCCCTATATTTTCTAATAAGCAGAAAAGTAAAATGAAATATTCCAATATGCACTGACATAAAATTTTCACACGTCTGCAGGTTGGAATGTCCCATCAGAAATGTTTTCCTGGGGCCCTTTAATTAAAAAAAGTTTAGGATACTTACATTATAAGACTACAGAGGAAAAACAGAAGCAACAATTTTATAGGCAGCAGGGATGACATAAAAATTAATTTCTTCGAACATCAAAAAAAAAAAAAAAGCACCTTTATGTGATGCTTCCACATTACATTGACTAGAACAACAATGTGATTAATAGAGGTATTTTTTACTTCAGTTAGTTCAAGTATTTCATTAATGGGAATAAAACTTGAATAAAATGTCACATGTCAAATTTTTTTTCTTGTTTCTCTGTCTCAAAACACTCAAAATAAAATATTAGGTATTTTCAGAATAAAAGGTGCATTATTTGTGATGCTTCCACCAAAGCTTAAATATTGATTAAAAAAATGGAACAAATCTTATAAATCTAAAAAATTAAATAAATTAATTAAGTTGAGTTACAAGTTTTAAGTGATTCTCTATGTAGTTAGCCCAGTATTTTAATTAACAAAGAAACCTTCATGGGACAGATCTCTGAATTTAGGATGTTTTCTAACTACAGAGGTTTAGCTGCTGTTTAATGTAACAGGCAGTGAAATGCCACTGGATTTGTCTGCAATGTGCAGCCTGAATGCAGTCAGGAACTGTTGAAGTGGCATTGAACAGACCAGCTCTGGGGTTGGGTTCCTTACTATGGGAAATTGGTTGTTCCTTATTTTGTGGGGAAAATAAGTTAGCATTACTTTTAAGTGTAAATATTTATATATCTCTATATGTCAGTGTGTATATGATGGTTTCTCTGGAGTTAAGCACATACTTTTACAGATACATGAGAAGACAACACCTTGACATTTTAAGTCAGCTGGGGTGCTGTTAAATGTCTGAACATATACAATGCAATTATGAGTGGGTCTGTAAGTAGCAGACCCTAAGGTGACAACAGTGGGGTTTGTGGCAGAACATGAAGGATCATAGCTAAAATGGCATCTGGGGAAATTTCTTGTGCTGAAATGCAAAGCAGTCCATGGTTTCAGGCACTGAAAGCCTCTCAGCGAGGTGTAACGCACTCAGTCACACTCACTTGCTCCTGATGATCAGTTCTTGCTGCTGCCTGACCAGGGATGCAGAGAGGTTTCTCTGCTTGTGGGTTTCAAGTAGTAGGTGCTCTCTGAGCCCAGATGGACCTGTTATATGTGCCAAAATGCACAGGAAAAACAGACCTCACATGGCTACAGATCCAATGAACCCGTATGCACTCAGAGCTCTGGGAGAATACAGTGCAGGCTGGCAGAGAGTGTGTGACTGCCTCTGGCTCTGCCCTAGGTAGTTGGTTCTGGACAGTTGAGGGATGGGAGTAAAACTCTCTAGAGCACGCTATGGGCTAGACAAATTGTCCCAGATTTAGGCCATTTAGGTTGAGTAATCCCATCTGAAGATGTGTATTTGTGTACAGACAGATACTTGGGTGTGTGCATTTGCTTAGGCGGGTGGAGGGAGAATGAAGCAGAAATGTGATTGTTTCTAACTATTTGTAAAAATAGTATGATTAACCCCAAAATTTGCATGCTCTTATACTGTAATGATTGTCATTTTAAAACTAGCTTTTTGCCTTCGAGCTATCGGGGAAAAGACCTGAGGGAAAACTACTGCCGAAACCCCCGAGGGGAAGAGGGAGGCCCGTGGTGTTTCACCACCAGTCCAGAGACACGCCATGAAGTCTGTGACATCCCCCTCTGCTCAGAAGGTAACCCGGCACAGCTTCTGCAGAAAGCTGCCTTTGCTCTGCTGACAGCAGCTTCCAGTACAGAACTTCCAGTAATCACTTGCTCGTGGCCTTTATAGAGAGAATAGGTGATTTCTCAGTGAGAGTAACTCATATAGCAAGAAAAGAAGTTGTTAGAGGAAGAGGAGATCTTGTTATGTTTCAGTATGCTGGAAGGTTTCAGGCTCAGCAGCTTTTTTCAGATTATGGAGGAGCTTGAACAATGAAGTTGTGCTGATCACACAAATGCGATCCTTTGTTTTTGCTTGTCTAGCCCATAGTGAATCCATTAACAATTTCAGTATTACTATGTGATAAAATCATCTAGTGCCATTCCATGGTAAAATCAGCTTTTCATCTTCTTTTTGATGAAAATATAGATACTGGATTACAAGATGAAAGCTTAAGATAAGCATGCATTTTGTGTTTTGAATAAATACTGTAAATAAGTATAACTCTTTACAAATCCAACCCCATTTGACTTTCAAGTCACAGAATTTGAAAGACACTTTATATGTACCATTGCATTTGTTGACTTTTAAGTTCTGTTAACCTCCAAACTAAGCTCTTATATCTTGCTAATCAGCCAATTCAGTCCCATTCAATCAACCTATTTAAATCTTCAAGATAGGATGCCTTTAATTTTCCTGCTAATGTGTCACATGCAATAGCTCTGCTGTCATTAGGAACAGAAGAGGAGAGGGAGGGAGGGAGGCAAGGAGGGAGAGAGGAAAAGAAGGAGGAGGAGAATCATTTACAAGGAGCTTGAGAATTTGTTAAAACATCTCATTTAAAGATAAACTTACGTGAGTTTCAAATGGGATAAGACCTGGAGCTCACTTCCGCACAAAGACTTCAGTAGCTGATGTTTTGTGATATCTGTAATTCCATAAAATAATATTTTCTAAATGATCCTTCCTTTATTATCCTTCCTAATTACTCTAATTAGAGAGTACTTGAGAAGTTTGTCTACAATTAATTACGGTGAACTTATTTTATATTTCAGACCTCCCGTTCTAAATTTTGTTCAACAATGCTTTCAAATTCCTTTGGTAACTTTTGCCCACTCTCCCTCCACGCACCCTACCTACTTTCCTAAATCAGGACTGAAAATGTATCTTACTTTAAGCTGCCAAAAATAATTGTTATCAAAAAGATACAGTATTATATGTGGCTGAAAGTGCTGGATATTTAAACAGACATACTGTACTGCACTAAAATTTGAATTTAGCCATTATTCTGCACTTAAACTTGTCCTGTAATTATACTATGACTTAGTGATTTAGAATAATAAATGGTGCTTAATTTGATTATATCACCTTTAAATAATACTTCTTCCTTAGCTATATGTCTCTTTCTCTTACTAACCATAAGTAAGATTAGTAAAAATCTGGTAGGAACATGAATGCCTCTAGTAGGTCACCCCTACCTGCTTCAAAACTGTAAGTGTCCTATAAAGTGATACACAATTTAAGCATTGGGATTAGCTCTAACAGATACAATTATATTCCAAAGGGCATTACACATACCAACCCAACAGAAAGATACCATTTTTTAATACCTTTTTAAGTTGGTTTCAGTATATAGGAGCAGGGACATGTTGGGGGTTTTTTTGTTGGGGTTTTTTTGTGATATAAGTTATCAGTGTAATAAATAACTAGTGTCTATTTTTTTTCGTAGTTGAATGCATGACCTGCAATGGAGAGAGTTATAGAGGGCCAATGGATCACACCGAGACAGGCAAGGAGTGTCAGCGCTGGGATCTTCAGAGACCACACAAGCACAAATTTCGTCCAGAGAGGTAACCTCTCCTCCCACCCAAGCAAGACCATGCGGTCATAATTTGAAAATTACATGTGTTCTGGAACCCGTTGAGCAAAACTAGCATTAGGTCAACTGAAATTTATGGATTTCAGCAGTCTTAGATGCTTGGGCTCCTGGCCCATGGTGTAGGCTGGCTACTGTCATGATGGAAATGCAGGATGGGGAGTGGAGGCTGTTTTGTGCAGTTCTGATTACATCCCGTGTCTGATTAGTGTAGTGATATGCACCTACTGCTTTAACTGATCAAAACTTTCTCCCTAGCTTCACTGACAGTAAGTAAATAACATCTGAATATTTCTGTATATATTGATATGCAGCTGCAGTCAGCTTAAGTACCTTAATCACATAGAAAATAATGATTTAAAGTCATAAATTTTTGTTAGATTTCTTAACACAATTAATGAATATAAACTTCCAATATTGTCAAGTAGCAATATTCTCCTTTTTGCAATACTGAATAGCTTTAAAACTGCAGGTGATCTTCCATTATAATCACATTTAAGATTCCAGTTTGTTTCACCAAAGTGTTTGCCCACTACATCTGTCTTTTCACCCTGGGAAAGGATTTAATCATTCTGTTTAGCATTTTATGAACATGGTTTTCTCTCTTAGACTTTTTTGTTTGTTTTTTTTTCATTTAGGCACAGATTCACAGTGCCAAAAGTTGAGTCAGAAACAGCAAGGCAAATTTCATCCCTGTTAGGGTTTGTCCTAGAGGGCCAAATTCACCCAACTACAAAGGGTCATGTATAATACACACTTCTGAAAGTATTGTGGGAGGGAGGGGGTGTGCAGGGGTTAGGCCACACAGGAGGTGGTCTCTGTTCATCTCAAACTGGACTACAGTTTCATTTTAGTTTTATTCTGGATTTTGGCTTAACTCCATTTATATATTGTTTTCAATAAACTTAAACTGCCAGACAAAGACTGTGAGAATCAACAAAACCGGAATGATTAAGACATTCCACTGAAAGTATCTTTTTATACATTAAAGTGTTTCACTAAAGCATTATTTTTATTCTAAGAAATATGGGTAATGGTAGATTTTAGAAAGCCTGATTATTCAGCAGAATATTGAGGGTCTGCAGTTTTGGAATTTATGTGGTATAATCTGTTTTTTCCCTTGGCTTGGATGATCTGCTTCATGAATAATAGCAGGCTATCCCATTGTTCTGCCACAATAAATATTTTGTATTAGCAGAGTGGGACTGAAGATAATCTGTTTCTGAGTTTTGCCATGCACTTACTGTGCATTCTAGAATAAGTCACAGAAACAGTTTTGTTCCTTGGGAGTGAAACATTTATAGAACTCCTGGGTGCAAACAATAATAATTTTACTGTCAGGAGGAAATTTGGTTTTTTCCATTAATTTCTGATTGTTTGCAAAATGGCTTTTCAGGCTAACCACAGTCTTACGAACAATCGCCTTCCTCTTTGAAATAATTCCTTCAGAGAACATCTTCTTGAGAGTTTTCAGACAGTAATGAAGTGCTTTTTTTAAAACAGAAAGCAACCCATCCAGATTGAACTGATCTGTATTGGCTTTCAGAACTGTAATGTAGTCCGGTGTATTTCTGATACACTGATGTTAATTAGCTCTGTGAACAGTCACTAAAGGTAGTAACAATAATACTTTGATTATACCAGGTTTTTAAAGTGTTATGGGCTTTGGTTTGCTGGTTTGTTTTTTTTTCATAGTCATGTAAGTTGAAAATAAGAGGTCTGGAACAAATGAACCATTAAAACACAGCAGTCTCTAGAGACAATTACAGTATATCATCCAGGTGTAATGTAAATAACCTGGAAACCAGGAAGGACTATCTGGTTAGATTTAAACCTATTTTCATTTATGGCTTCATCAGTTGCAATGATGAAAGACAGGAATAAGGATGGTAATCTTTTCAAATGCTCCAGTCTACCTGCTGTTGGACAGTGCTTTTGGCTTGGGGTAAATACAACTCACTTTTCTTTTTTGTCACCTCAGTGATTTGTTCCACATTTACTTCCCTCAGAGGTCAGTTACTGAAGAGGCTTACTGTTTGCTTAGATGTGATTGAAGCTAGAAGAAGGAGTCCCCCCAAACTGCTCCTGCATGGCCCATTTTTAGCCATTCGTGAATGCAGAATTATATTCTGAAACTCCACTTCTCGTGTACTCCTCACGGGCAGTTATGCCTCAAGATGGAAGGAGGACCACTGAGGATAATGTCTTGGGCATAGAGCAGCATAGCGGGGAAAAGTTTTTCGCCTTTTCTGCTCAAACTCAAATATCTTGTGAAAATATTACGTGGAGGAAAGTAGGGTTGAAGTGTAGCATAGCAGGTGAATAACTGCAGATATCCTTTTATTAGTCCCCTGGTTTATATCTTTTTTATGAAAACTTACTTTATAAAAAATCAAGTTTCCGGTCCTACATGTCTTTTAAAACAAAACAAAGGGGAAAAGAAATACTGGTGAAGAGCTTTAGATACTAAGTTTCATTTCAGTTTGGGTACAGCTGGAGATCAGCACCTGTCTCTTTAAAAAGAGTAAATGTTATCTCTTTGGCTAATACTCTCCTCCCTCTTCTATAGAAACTGAGATAAAGTCTTGATTTTGACACCAGATATGTATCTTGATGCTTCATTTAATTTCTGACAGTGAAGTACAGCTACTGCTGTTTCAAGAGGGAAAAAAAGGAAATGTGTAGAGTTCTGAAAGGCTCTTTCTTGGGTCTAAGAAAGGGGTCTGTGCCCAAATGTACTGGGGAAGGAGAAGTGTGCACAACAAAGAGACAGCTCTCAGGGAATCCTGCATAGCCTCACTGTTGAATTGTGTGGAACAGTTTGAAGCCCTGTTGTTTATCTTATTGCTATTATTTGTTTCTTAAATCTGCTAGTTGGTCTTTTTTATAGGAATTGTTTCTTGCTGGGTATGAAGGAAGGCAGAAGCCTCCATGAATACTGGGGGAAGAACCATTGACTGGGAAGGCTGGTTTTGTTCTAGAAAAGGAAAAGCAGATCTAGTAGGTGAAAAGATATGGTTCACAGGCACTACTCCATCCCCCAAGGACACTCAGAGCTTGATCCTGGAAGAACATCTCTCCCTAAGTTTTAGTTAGTAAATAACACATTTTTGACATACTGTGAGAACACGCCATATAGTATTAGGAAGAATGGAGCATTCAGTGCTAAGACAGATATTTGTAGTCTAGAACATGGATTCTTTACATCCGCAGCTGTTTTGAATGCTTTTTGTGAGCTATGGCTGCAGATACTTTGCCATTCCTGGACTCACCTTGGTTCTTGGGTGCTGACATGCACTTTCCGTGCTATTTGACGTGGAACATGTTCCACCAGCATCAAAGCTCATCATCGCACCTAGTGGGTGGCCAAAACCATCTCACTTTCTGCTGTATTATTAGCCCATTAACTATTTCCTTGGGGAACCCTTGGGCACAACTTGTTCCTTTACAGTTTGTCTTATACCTAGCAGAAAACAGGATACTGCTGCTAGATCTAAAATTACCACATTCTTGCCTGCCATTGAATTCTCAGTTTGGTGAGGTTTCTCCTTGGTGGTTTTGTTGTCATTTTGGTTTGGTTTTTTTTTTTTTTAATTCTACTTAAATCTTATCCTTGTCCCTCATATAGTTGAAGGAACCTGACTTTTCCTAAGAAATGAGAGATCAAAGTGCAAATGAGTCAAAATTAGCATGATCATTTGACAGGAAAACATCCTAGCAAAAACATACACTTGTAAATCATATTTTCCTCTGCTTGTGTGAAGCACATCTGCTTGCAGTTGTAAATGGATTCAGGTTCCCAGGTAGTTAACTTTATTGTTCTCTTACATACCTTTCATGTTTTCCTCAGGGGCAAATCTACTTTTTGTTCCTTTTGCAAACATATTTCAGTAAAACTGGAAAGCCAAGACAATTTGCATTCACTAGAGAAAAAAACCCGATGCATTTATCTCCTTCAAGTTTACAGATGTTAGTATTATGTATTTATACAAAACCCCCCTACTTTTCTTGGATATCTGTCTGATCTTCAGTGATGGCTGTGGAAACAGTGATGGAATGTGGAAACATTTAAATAGCACAATAGTATCAAGTCTTAATGAGATAAAGTGAGGCGGAAGTTATTTCCTTTTTTTTCTCCTTCTTTCCCCCAATGCTTGAAATGAGGGCATGACCAAAACTGAGCTCTGTTACAAAAGTGGGGCTATCATTACTAGCATAGCTACTCAAAATAAGCTTCCAGTTTGAACCCAGGGCTGTTGCACTGATGAACCTGTTTTCTTAATGAGCCTGGCATGGCAGGCAGTATTTAGATAATCCACATTTAATTGGTCTACTTAAAAAAAATGAGTAGTTTAAGTTTCTGGTCATCGGTTGACAGACACAAGAGCTAGAGTTTAGCAATTAGTGGAGTTACCCTATCCGGTACCCTGTGCATTAGCACAGCAGGGAGGCCCCTCGGTGGAGGTCTGATTCTGCTCCATCTTTGGAAAGTGTTTATATGTTATTAACATTCTGACAGCATTAAAAGAGTGTTTGCATCCATCCTATAGGATCAGACGCCAGGTTAATAGCAACCAGTTCTTGTTTGCCTCTGCTGAAATCTGTCCTTTAAGTACCTTGTAGAAGGCAGTGCAGTGTTGCCAGGAAGACTTCCCTGACGTGTTTCTCATTGTGGTTTGCAGATATCCTGACAAGGGCTTTGATGATAATTACTGCCGCAATCCCGATGGCAAGCTGAGACCGTGGTGCTACACTCTTGACCCTAACACCCCCTGGGAGTTCTGTGCAATTAAAATGTGTGGTGAGTTCAAGCAAAATTTATTACATCCTTTTCCTTTCCAAAATCTGGACACAGATATTTCAAGCAGTGTAGGACCACTGCTAGTTCATTCATTGCCGTTCACTAGCTTTTAAAACATAGCTTTCAAAGAGGGTTTCCCACAAACACTTTATATTAATCTGGACAGGAAAGAAGAATTGTGAGTTACTTAACACTGGAATATGTGCATGTCTTACATACTGTAAATTGCATTAAAATGTAGGAAAATCAAGAACTAAATAAGTGAGGCGACAAAATCCTTAAGATCTCATGTACAGTGTTAGTTTGGCCATGCTGGACATTTGCGTTATCATTTGAGAGTATCAAATATCATTTGGTGCACACACACACCATCCCTTCTCAGTGTCCTCTGCCAACACCTCTTCACTGCTTTGCAGTTCTAGGCCTTGGGTCCTGCACATTATTCACTCTTGTACTGAAGACAGAATTATTAATTTCCTTGTGTGTCTCTCTGTGTTATTCAGCACTCCATATCAAAGCACTCCACAGGCAATTAATTTCTTTTCATCCATCAGCTACAAGATGGTGGCATTTGTTAACCACACTTTAGAGACAAGGAATTGAATCAAAGTGACATTAAGGTGTACAGTTATTGGATGCTCACTTTGAGATGCTTTAGTTTAGCATTTTAGACTTTCTGCAGTATGTTCTGTCTTAAAAGCCCAGATCATCTTAACTTTGGTGATAGGTCTGACAGATCTGTTTTACTGATAATTAGATGTCCTTAATGAGAAGTAAAGGGACAGTGAGGAAGATAAAAAACTTGGTCATTCCTTGAAAACTTGTGTAAAGCAATTTTTCTAGACTTTCATGGTAATACTGGGGCTAAGGCAGATGGTAGAATCAGTTTTGTTGAGACACGCTTTCAGTATTTGGCGGGGAAGAGGTAATAGCTCTGACATGAAACTTTGTGAGCAGCTGCTGCCTAAAGGGGGATTCTCCACCTTTACTTAGAATTCTTACCAAAGCAGTTATGCCATGTATAGTCAGAATAATTCAGAATTTTCTTTCCTTGGTTGTTTGTAGCTTAGGCCAGTCTAATGTCTTGGAGACTCAGTCTGGTCTAATCAACTTGTCCAGTTTTGAAATCCAAGGGTTGAGTAAGAATATTCTATACCTCCTGATGTAGAGTGATTGAACTTACTCTATCTTATGTCATTTTAATTCTAGTATAATGTACTTAAAGTATCAAAATTATTCCACTATAAAAAAGGCAAAGTTAATTTGATACTTTGGGCAATGTCTAATCAGGTGTTCCAGAGACAGAAGAAACTTAGAAGGACTGCTGCTTGTTTTGGGTCAGGCACCTATTAAGTCACACCCATGCTGAAAGTCTTACCTGTGAACTACAGTACTAATTCATATCATTGATCTAGACTTACTGATAATCTTTGGTAAAGAGGAAAGCTCAGTCCTTCTCCTTTGTAAACACAGACTGGCTTAGCTATGCAACTGAATCATCTTTCAATTTTTTAGTTACTCCATTAAGTCAGGAGCTGTTGCTTTGGATTTTTGGCCTGTGTTGGTTTGGGTTTTGTTTTGGTTTGTGGTTTGTTTTTTTTTAAACTAAACTAAACTGTGCTTCCTACACTTCTCCAATTATTAGATAACATATGAATCATGCGTAGCATACTAGAACTGTTCTTTTCCCCTGCTAAATATGTTATTATTATGAAAAAAAGTATTCCTAAGTTACAGCTGACTGTTTCACAAATGCAACTTTTATAAACCTTTATCCTTTGGCATTTCCTGAGCTGATGTGTCAGTGTTCTGAGGATTCACATCTGGCTTTGTTGGTCACGTAAGCTTATGCCCCATGCAACTCTCAGTATCTACAGTCTGGCCTCAGCCTTATAAAATAGCTGGGTGGGAGATCTCCTGCAAACTACTGAATTATCACCTTTGTCCACCAAATCATAGTAGAGTCCTAAAGAAAAGGTAAAGATCAAAACAAAATTAAAAAAACCTCCAGAATACAGTGTAATGATGTTCATATTGTGATGAAAGCCTTTTGTCTCATTTCTAGGCAAAAGTTCACTGAAGGAACTAGAAATTCTTTCCTTCAGTTAGCAAATATATTAAAATCAGTGGAAATTTCACATGTAAAACTGTATTTTCACTGCAGAAAACTGTAGCTCTTTTGAAATTATAAGTCAATCTATATGAGAAAAAATACAAAAGTAGTGGTCTTGAAAGCTTAATCCAGCAGATATTTTCAAAGAGTGTTTCTCGCAGGCATATGACATTGCCCTCTACATAAGATGCAGTGCTGCTCGATGCTTTCCTTTATAACCCAGTGAAGGAGTTTATTGCTGATGCTACTGTTAAATCACCATCTTGATGGCCAGAATAGTAACAGAAAATATCAAAACCCTGTTTTCAGTTTTCTGTCTTTTTTGAGGCTCATGAAAAACTGTTTTCCCATCTCCTAGCAGGGAGCCCAAAACACTTGGCTGTTCTGGGTTTCGGTGGCTGCTCTGTGTTTCTGAAGCTGGGGCTGTTTGCAATCTCAGAACACTAAAAAGAACATCATGAGTTATAGGTCTTTATAGCTTTGTGGTTTGGATTCTCACACAGGTTTTTAATTCCTATGCTGAGGACTGTTTATTTAATTTACAAGAAATACTAATTAGGAAAAAAGCTTTGCAAATCCAAGTCCTTGGACCATATACAAAAATGTAGGTGTCCTGTCTGTGGGGAGTGACCACAAGGCAGCATGCTGCTTGTGGCTTTTGCTACATGTCGTGAGTGCTAGTATGCTCTATAGCCAAAATGCTGACAACAGCTCATATACAAAATTTTCGGCAAAAAAGTTGGTGGAAGGAAGCATTTAGAAAATAAATATGGTTTTAAGACTGAAGAGAGAGAGGGCATTGTAATTTTACTTCCAAGCACAGAATGCAGCATAAAACATTGTGGCTTACAGCCAGGGCTGTGAGAAAGAGATGACAGGAGCAATTAGGAATTAGAGATGGCTCAAGCTGCAAAAACTGGATTTGGATTAAGACTTTGGGGACACCAGGACTGGTTTGAAGTTGCTCACATATGTGTCTGTGGTTTTGGCTTGAGAGGATTTTTAGTCAGAAGAGAGGATAAAAGGACATCTAACAGCAGTGAAGAAGTGTAGGATGAAATGAAGAAATGGAAGCAGTGCCAGCAAACATGAAAAAGGAAAATGACTGTTATTTTGGCATGAATGAGGACACTGACTACAGAGAAGACAGGAGCAGGGAACTAATACTGCTTTAAAAAAAACCCCAAATGGGTAGCAACTCCTCTATGGATGAGCTATACGGCAATCAGAGAGGTGCTGAGGCCCATAAAGGAAGCTACATGTATCAGTCATTTGAGAACTGCAGAGCTTTTTGGAATTATTGTGTTAAGGACAGTGTTTCATTGTTGCCTATGTGATGTCCGACCAACCCAGAGGCCTTTACTATGGATTTAGCCTTTGCCACCAGTAATCACTGACAGTAGTCGGGGGTAACCAGAGCTCGAAAAGCCTTGAAAAAATTCAGTAAAGGCCTCAGTTTGATGGGAAAGAGCAAGTAATGAAACACCAAAATTGAGAATCTAGATCTAAAATGAACTGTTGCAGTGTGCCTACAGCCTTTGGGAAGACGAAAACCCACCAATATTAAATTACTTGTTCTTTAGAAACAGAGATTTCAACTGCCCGTTTGAATCCACAGTTCTGATTAAAGAGTTATTTGTCGAATCATTGTATATAAACAAATAAAAGTTACACTCATTTAAGCTTAATATTTGCAAAAGATAAAGATGTTTATAGAAAGGAGGTAGTGAAAAGAGATATTTAGTAGTTGATAAGGTGTTACCTTCCATCTTGCCATGTTCACTGTTTATGCAACAGCTTAACCCATATTTCCTCAAATAGGATCCTTTTCAAATCCTTTTCATCATTTCTGTGATAGTTTTGAAAGTGAGATTTAAGAACTCTAAACCTGAGGAGATCCTTTTTATTTAATAGATTTAAAATAAAAATTGTTTGAATTTAAAGCCTTGTTGTAGCCATTGAAAGAGCCTGGAAAGATCTCTCTGTGCTCAAGGGCAAATGAACTGTATGTGTGAAAGTTTTAGGTGACAATGAGTTCTTCAGTATTGTGATACTTGATCTTGGCTATAATCGATTTCTTCACTTTCTCATATGTTTTTACTGAAAAAAAGCAAAATGCTGGAAATCAGTGGGGTTTTTTCTTCCATTCATGTACTGTGTCATAGTGCATTGAATAAAATGTGGAAAGGAAGGAACTGCCTCTAAACTGCCCAGAGCTGTGAATGCCATTGCTCAAGGAAGGGACGCCTGAAGGCAGTGTAACTGAGCATAAGCAGCTTCAAAATGTCACTCAGCTTTCTTACTGATATTCACAGAATTGCATGGATCACATTTAGAATCAACTTTTTAAAATATTTTTTCACAAATCAGGGCACATTTTCCTTCTATTGACTGACGAGGTAGAAAAGACATTGCATGAATATAAGCAAGAGCAGGTATTTTCCTCATGACGTAATTTAGGACTCTGCTTCTTTTCCAACTACGTCTTTTTCCAAAAATACATAGGTTGTATTGTTGTGAAAGAACATGAATTCTCCAGCTAAATTTCTACCTTCTTTTAAGTGAGTAGGAGTCTCACCATTGACCTAAAAGTTGTGCAGGATTTTCTTCTGGGTCATTGGGATTAGAGTCAGAAATAGTATCTAGCTGGTTTCTTCAGCTGTTGAATGACTCAAGGCCCCTGCTGGTTCCCTCATGCTGGTGTTACTGTGAGAACCAGAACTGGGAAGACTATCTGTGGCGTTACACATAAGGCTCTGGATAATATTTCATCTTTTTACTTAAGCATCTGTGAATGTATGAACTGGCCCTTATTAATAAAGTTATTTATTTTGAAGTATCAAAGTAGGGAGGGTTTTATGGAAGAAAAAAGATATCTTTGCATTATTGACCTTCGGTTGGGAACTTTAGAGTGAACATGTGAACATTAGTAGTATTTCTACTTATGGGAAATCCCCTCATGTAGCTGTCTGAATTACATGTTTGATCTTAGTCATCCAGAATTTAAAAACGAAAACAAAAACCCACAAAGTTCAAAAGTAGCAAAATGCTGCTAACAAATACCAAATTCTTCTGTTCATAATGAATTTTGCTACAGGAGTAAGTAGTGACACTTAATCAATAAATTATAAATAGTAGTCTTTTATAAGATGGTATTTTGTGTGATCTTTCTTTAACAGTACTTTTAATCTCAGTTCAGAACTGTAAAAGTTGAACTGAAGCAAAAAAATCCTGGGAACTTCCATTATGAAATATTAGTAAGCACTGCAAAGTAAGGATTATTTGTTGATTTTAAATTAATCTAACTAAATTAATAGTGTCTTTCTCATTGGAACAAACCCCTGTATTTGCAGATTTTAATTTATATTTTAGAGGAATTACTACGATAAAGATGGGAATTCAGTTTTACAGATTTTTATCTTGATCTTGATTTTGCCTTGTAAGAGAACTGGTGAGTGCATTCTTAGGGCTCTTTCACCAATGCTCTGCACATCTGATGTTTATGCTCAGAGTTAGTAACTTTAGTTAATTTGGTATGTGGGCGATGAATAATTAGCCTCAACAACAAGACCAATACTGAATGGAGATGACTCTAAGTTGTAGGCTTGGACAGCCTGGGCACTTGTTAGTTTGGCAAGTGCTGTCTGCAGTGTCTAGTGAGGCAGGCACTGCTCCTCAAGCTCTTGCCTGTTCCTGTGCACATCCAGTCCAACTTTCATTAACAGGAACAGGCAGACTGTTCCCATCATGCCTGTTTGTGGAATCGCCAGCTGAATGAAGGATTTCTCAAGGATTGGTAAGTTTTGAGCCTTCTGTGAGATTCAGTAGCCAGAATGGGAATTGGTTCTGAGAGCACAAGCCCTCAGAATTTCAGAATTAAATTTCAGAAATATTTTGGAATCTCATTTTTCATGTTTTAAAATTAGACATTTGTAGTATATGCAGGTGGTACAGCAATGAGATTTTCGGCAGAGTTCTGTGGAACTTTTGGAACAATGGAACTGCTTTATTAATTAAAATGAGAATATTTTAGTGATCCTTCCCTTTACTAGAATTCTTATTGAGAGCTGCCACAAAGTAGTAGAAGATAATCACATTGTAGATTTTGAAACAATTTCTCTCTTAGTCATTGTAGTGCAAGTCTTTCCAGAAGTGGCTTGGCTGTGCAAGTATTCATGACAATGTGAAAGTTAAGTTTTTCTGGTGCCTTTGCGTTGTATGTTTTGACATGGTCAAGTTGTAAAATCTGATCTACAGATAGAGGTCACTGTCCAGACATGCAGTGTAAGGTTCAACAATGAGCTGTGTATCTGCAGATGTAAAAAGAAGGAATGCTCTTCAAATTACTATGGCCTTGCTTAAATCAATTGATGCATTACTTATTTCATTTCAGGCATGTTATTTAAAAAAAAAAACAATCCCACATAATGATATATAAACAAGAAACTGATTACTTTTTCTTTAGCATGACTGAGTACTGAGTAGGTGCACTATACAGTTCATTACAGTTGAAGTAGTAACTTCTTGTGTATAGATAAGGTCTTTGCAACAGCTTGTATTAGGTTGGTTTTTTTTGTGCATAATTAGTATTATTTAAAAAGACTTTTTGCTAGAGTTATGGAGTTGTAATTTATTCATTTACTTAGGAAATATTACGAAGCCAGGGTGTATGCTGAAATTTATCATCTTAGGAAACTTCTCCCCACGCCACCCAAATTTTTCCCCAAATCTTTTTCATTTTTGTAAAAGCAATGCATGTATTTTAAAAAAGAATAGTATGTATTTGAATGCAACACAGCAATGTTCACTCTAATCAGCTTAGGAGCTATTTTAGAATTAAACTCCATTTGTTTTCATATATTATTTATGATGGAAAACTGAAATATTGCAGCTATTTATTACTATTAGTTGTATGAATTCATATTTTTGTAGCCTAATTATTTAAAAAGTGGTGTATAAAGACTAAACATATAGTTACTAGCTGCAAGCCTGTTGGATGAGTCCCCTAGAAGAAGTGCATTTGTCAGCCTGCGGAAGCCTCTTTGTGATACTTGCAGCACCATATCCTTTTGACTTTGGAATGAGTTTAGAACTCAAAATCCCATTGAAACACGACAACATTTGCCTTGGGAAGGAGGGACAGGAAATGAATTTGACCATGAAACACTGATTTAAAAACATCAACCAGATGAACAGAAAAAGGGATGCATGGATGAATGTATAATTCAACTGCAAAACTTGATGTTATCATTTGACAGGGAAATGATCTTTAACATCAAAGATCAGTCAGCAAATCAGCCAAAGCCATCTGTTATGACATTTGGTTTCCTTAAGATTCATATTTTCTCCAAGTTCATGGAACTGGCTCAAGTTACCAGGAGTGAACTGCATTATGAGTAACACACAAATACTGTTCTATTCACCGGACCATTTGAAGAAACTAATTAAAGAACTTTATTAACATACTCATTGCTGGCAACTAATACTTTTAAGATAATTAATAAAATTAGTCTTGTGAACAATAGCAATTACCAACAGATATGCAGTTACTTTAAAAATACTATATTGGGAACTTCTGAGGATATTGCAGAAGTGTTGCTCTAACTGCAGTGTATTTAGTTTTGTACTACTTTGTATATATCTGATGCAATATCTGTGCCATTAATTTGCAATTATGAAAATTGCATAAGAAATGAAAAGAGCCTTATAAGTTATGTGAATGAGTCATTTAAAAACCACTGTTTTTCTGAATTTAGTTCAAGACAGCCCACACCAGGGTGAGTGCAGAGTATATCAACATCTGTAAGAGATCTTGAGTCTGATGAATTTGTTAGTCTTTAAAGCATTTTTCTCTCTGTAGAGAATACTAATCTTTGATTTCAAAAGCTGGGCCTTTTTTCCCTCTTTTAGCCATATGAAGCATAAAAAAAAACTTTCTAGGAGAATTTAGCACATTAATTTATAATAGGATTTATATTGGGGTTTTTTTTATTATTTCTCATCTGCATCTTTTTGTCCTGTGACCTGATATTCTGGGAATTCTTTAGAGGAACCCAGTTGTATTTTAATCCTACATATATGTGTTACCATGTTTAACAGTGTGCATGTGGGTGGTCACTCAGTTTTTTAAAGCTGAGGGAATGATATTTTTTGAACCAGAAAAAGTAATCAGGAGTATCTTCTGATCTCCAGTGATACAGCATAGGCCAGGTGTCTCACGCAAGAAAATATTGCAGATTCTTTGCATGCAAGTGAATAAACTAGCATAAAGTCCAGCATTTACTTTGATTTTGTGGATGTTGTAAATGTGAAGAGGAAAAAATTATTCTGTAATCACATCGGCAATTTCACCAAAGAACTGCAGTTACCATGATTTGAACATCATGTAATCCATGACTCCATCCGTAACGTGGAGTTCCAACCTGACATCCTGAGCCATTCTTAAGAGAATGAAACAGCACTTCTTTTCTGGGTCTGCAGATGAAAGCATAATGAACAGCACAGAGGCGGCAGCTGAGACGACAATGTGTGTTCGGGGACAGGGTGAGGGTTACCGTGGCACAGTCAGCACCATATGGAGTGGGATCCAGTGCCAGAGGTGGGACTCCCAGTTTCCTCACCAGCACAACATCACTCCTGAGAACTTCAAATGCAAGTGAGTAGAGACGTGTGGGTGTTATTACTGCAGTGGGAAAAGAGCTGAGTTTTAAAATGTTTAACAAGTCATGCCACTCAAGTAGACCATAGGGCCCCTGTCCCTGCTCTGTGTCCTGATGCATCCACTCTACCTGCTGAGGCTCAAAACCTTTTGAGTGTGGGAAAATCAGTCCTTCAGATCTCAAAGCAGTAGTTCTAGATGAACTTGTGTGAAACTCTAGGGATTTTTATGACCTTCTCCTTCAAGCGTGTATTCACCAGCTTGATTGTGAAGTGTCTGGATGTGTTCCAGACTGGGACCTGAATCCCAACAGTGCTGATAAATTACCACTGCTTTTTTTCATGGGACTAAAAACTTCTTCACAGTTTGATTGCTGACTTTAATTTACTATGTCCTAATTATTACTTAAATGTAATCTTCTTGGCAATAATTAACATTTATAATATTTGAAAATACTTCTTTTATTTTTCATATTTTAAATCCTTTTTCTGTCTCATTACTAAATTTAGTTGCATCAATTGGACTGCTTTTACACTGGTCATTGAACCTTTCTGTATGGTTCATAAACTCCCAAGATGTGAATAATCTACTAATTTTAGGCAGTTACCTTAGTAATGTTCTTTTAGTCCTTTTTTAACTAAGCATAGAGGAAACCTTGCTGACCAGAATGAAGCCACAACCCAGTTTGTACTAAATATCTTTATTGATGGGTAAATATCAGTAAGAATTACAGTATTAGGCCCCTTCTTTCCATAGTGTATTATCAGTAAGTGCTGCAAATGGAAAAAATACAGTGAAATATGGAGATGCACAGAACATGGCAACAGCTGTCAGGAGATGGGGAAATAAAACTTACATTTAAGAGATTTGGCTATTTCATGCAAGCTGCAAAAGACATTTAAAGATGTTCCCTTGTGACTAACTTTTACTTTAAAGGTAACAGCTGTATAGAATTTCAAGGTACATTTTTTTTATTTTCCATGATTCCGTTTCTTAAATGAGTCAGTGATAGTCTACAGCACTCTGTTTCTCCAAACTCAGAAGAACCATTCAAAGTATAGGGAGTTTTAAGCGCTTTGGTAATGTTTGTATTTGAAAGCACTTGTAATGTATTGCAGGTATATCCAATGTCAGCTGCATGCACATTTTGATGGAGGATCCTGAATGAAAATATTGTTAATCTTCAAATGAAATCTTATAGCCCGTCAAAGCATATGCCTGCTGAAAATGAATTCCTATAAACATATTCTTATTACAGTTAATATTTTTTTCTGGACACTGTGTTCTTACTGGCTCCTCATCTCCTTGCACTTGACACTGATCAGTAACACAGAGACCTGAAGGAGCCTATATTTTTGTTAATTCATAACAAAAAACAGTGGACCACATTGGTGGGTTTAGGTTATCCCTGCTACGAGCTAACATATTTATTTTTATAGGGATTTGAGAGAGAACTACTGCCGAAATCCAGATGGATCTGAATCACCCTGGTGTTTTACCACTGACCCAAACATCCGTATTGGTTATTGCTCCCAGATTCCCAAGTGCGATGTATCAAATGAACAAGGTAACAGAGGAAAGAGTGATAACATGATTTTAAGTGAATGCTATACTGTTCCAAACAGCAAGTAGATAGGCTTGAAAACTGAAGAAGTTGTATCTGTATTATACCTACGTAGTTCCGCTTTGGCTTTATTTGCATGCTTGGGATTCATTGTGGTGTAAATGAGATTCATTTCTCAGCTTTATGTTTGATTCTAGCAGGGAAAGCTGCAGCAAAGATTTGATTGGATCTGGTTTTTAGACAAGGTGAATCTATGTATCTGCTCTACTGTCTTTACCTTTCTCAGTTTGGAAGGCCTTTTTCCACAGCTGAGATGATTTCCTTGGTTCACAGTCTTTTTATAATTGCATATGAGGCTACCAAAAGAGATTTCTTTTCCTTTTTTTTTTCATGTATATACCTCCTTATCTAAAAGGGATTGATCCTCTGAGTTCTTACCTACCTCTGCTTGTGAGGTTCATTCTGAGTCTTCATGCAGATGTTTTTCCCATGAGGTCTTGGTATTGCTGTAAGGAGTAGTTTGCATCCTGAATGGATGTCAATCATAGCATAAACTGAAGCTGAGACCTCAGACCTATAACCCTACATCAGGCTGCATTAACAGCTCCATCTTTAAGTTTGAGCTAATTTTTCTCATAAATTTGAAAAAGTTGCAGTTGCAAGACTTATATCAAAGAAAGTATTAAACTTTTATATTCATTCAGTGTTTCTTGTAAAGTATCAATTATCAAAAAGTAAAAATACTGATGAATATGAAATTAAGTGCTTTATGCAAAATGTCTTTATAGTACTGAACATTTTAAACAATCCTCTTGAAAAGTCTCAAAAAGGCTTGTGATAAAAGCTTATGAATTAAACATGACTTCTGCTGGAACGAACAGGCAAGTTTTTGAATTACATTAAAATTAAAGTCATGTTGATTTTTTGATTTTGCTGAAGTAGTACTTAAGTCTAGAATTATATACTGTTGCCAGTATCTGGAAGATACACAAAGCTAAACTGAGTGCCTGCTTTCTGTGGAGAGAGGAATAGGGGACCATTTTTCTTGGATTTGTATAAACTATCTTCTGACAACTTTTAGAATATTCTGTGTGACCCTTCTAAATTAATCATAAACCAACTATGAAAGAAATTTTCCTAGTTTATCTAAGTAAGACAAAATTTAAAATGCTACTGTGTTGAGAATGAAGGTCTCAAACAAGAGATTACATACGTAAAGCTGGAGATGATTTTCCATTTTTCTTCTGATCTGATTTATACAATTGTCTGATTAATAGTGTATAGCATTTAGCAAACAGAACGCTTGTCTTTAATAATTTGGATTACTGATGGAAAGGAAGGGTTTTCTTCTCGAAGTTGCACAATCACTCTCCACTTTCTTGTCTCAACATTCTTTTTTCAGACTGTTATCGTGGCAATGGCAAGAGTTACATGGGGAATCTATCCAAGACAAGATTTGGGCTAACTT
Source organism: Rhagologus leucostigma (assembly GCA_013397725.1). Classification (NCBI taxonomy): domain Eukaryota; kingdom Metazoa; phylum Chordata; class Aves; order Passeriformes; genus Rhagologus; species Rhagologus leucostigma. The sequence goes on from VZTD01001045.1 coordinate 1,892,477, forward strand.
GCTCCACATGGGACAAAAATATTGAAGACTTACGTAGGTGTGTACATATTAAAGAGAAAGAGATGGTTCAGTGAGTCCTGAATAAATACTGCCTCCAAATGGCAACTCTTTTTCATCTGCATTGATTCTAAAGTAGCCCCTTATGCCCTGGAGCTTTTAATATCTTTGTTTTCCTAATCTTTATTTTTATCTTTTTCTTTTTTTCTTCATGTTTAAATATATTGCACAACATGACTTTGTTCAGGCTAACCACTAATTGCAGGCTTTGGGATGTTTCTCAGTGTTTAGTTTACTGGCCTATTTTATCCCATCCTGTCCTTGAAAGTTTGGTGCAATGAGAGGATAGTAGGAATGAGAGGAAATGCTTATCTCATCAACCTCATCGCATAGCTCATGCTGCTTCAAGGAGGAGGTTGGACTTGAAGCCACCTAATGTCCCTTGCAGCCTGAAACTGACTCTTGAGTCTACAATCTAGTGACACTGACATCAAATGCCATTGAAAAGACCTGCAGTTTCTGTTGTTTATCATTACTTTGGCTTCATATTCAAGTAGAAGAAATGGCAGTTTAATTTATTTGTTGAAATAAAATGAATTATCAGGACTATATATGAAATAAGGGATTCATAAACAGTTTTGCTGTGTATAAGATATCACACACACTAGTGGCTGTGATGGAAATAGTTTCTCCTTCATTTTCCTTTAGTTTCTGAAGCTGATGCAAATGTGCCAGTATTAGCTTTGGTACTTGTTGAGTCAGTGCAGAAAATTTAAGCCATTGTCCTCTGGAAGGACTGAGTAAGTCAGGAAGTCAGCTTTTGGGGAAGCTGTATTGCAAAAGGCAGACTTCAGTGGCCCTGTCTGGAATCGTCACCAGGACTACGTGTTTCTTCCCACAGATGGTGAGAGAGAGGATACATATTCCAGGGTGCTGCCCATGTAGGGGAAACAGAGGTTTAAGCTCCTACTTTCTGAGAAGCCTGATAAGTCTTAGTTTGCTGTGACTGAGACAGCATAAACCTACTGGATACTTGGTGCAATTGCATTCATCTAATAGAGCACAGATCAGCCTTTCTTTTCGTACTCCCACACATTTTCCATCTGGGAACTTCTTTGAGGAGCTATCTGTCTCACTGCAACAGTTTCTCTGGTTATGGGTGTGCTAAAGGCAGCATGTGTGGTTAGTTATGAACTAAACAAGCAGTACAGCTGTAACTAAGGAAGCCTGTGTCCTTGTATCTGAAAAGCCAAAAATAAACATCTTCCTCCGCTTCAGATTTTGACCTTAAAATTTCACATCTAAAGTGCTTCATGTAGGTTTGCAACTTAGGTGACCTATCCCTGCAGTTTGTCTGAGCCATTCACCTTTCTCCTTGCCTGCTGCTCATCATTACTAACTTTCTTAGTTTGCCTTTCTTTTGCCTTTGATTCAGCTTTGTAGATTCAATGCTCTCTTGTGCTGTGAAGCTGCAGGAGAAGGTACCTGTGCTCCCCAGAGAGGCCTGCAGATTTGCTGAGGGCATCACAGGCACTCTTCTAATCAGTATAAGAATCCCTCCTGAGGGTATCTAGAGATTTTAGCTTGAGTGGGAGATCTAGAAGCCTCCCAGCTGTCCAGGGGACACAGCGCTTAAAATACCAACCAGAGGAAAGTTGGACCCAGATCCAGCAAATATTTGGGTCTCATCTTCCCTTTGATTTTAACCAGCCCTAAACCCTGACCTGTAGGCTTCTCAATCAGCTAATAACACAATGTGGAGCAAAGCAACATTTAACCTTTGAAAATTTAGGCTATAGTATAAAGCTTTTCAACACTTTGAATTTTTTTTTCCCTGTAGGCATATACAAATCTTCAGAGAACCAGATGTTAGTAAACTGAAGAAAAACTATTGCCGCAATCCAGATGATGATTTTCATGGTCCCTGGTGTTACACAGATGATCCTCTTGTTCCCTGGGATTACTGCCCTATTTCTAGATGTGAGTACTTGGTACGCCTCTGGCGTTGTCAGCTGTGCAGTCCCAGGGAAGCCACGGTGTCACATGCATACGCACACCTTGCTATTGTCACTTGTGGCAGCAGAAAATGTGTGATTCTATCAAGAATCAATTGTGCGTGACTGAGAAGGAGCAGACAGAAGCTGCTTGTGCAATATATGAACACGGGGTTCTTTTCCTTGACCAGCTTGGAGATTTCAAGACTTATTTATGCAGCAGGAGCACAAAGGGGCTATTACAGATGGTCAAACATTTTCCAGCAGATCTAGCTATTGAATGAGGGCTGGACGGAGACAAAGAATTGTCTAGTGGTCAGAATGCTGGCTGTGGCCTCAAGAAACCCAGGCAGAGTTATCTTCTGGGCTACAAGCTTCAGAGTCTCTTTGTGTGATCTGTCTTTGTAATGTTAGGATAACTCACTATAAATATGTTGAAGTGTATATGTGCTATAAAGATTAGATTCTGCTTTTGGATATTTGTGGGATGATTTAACTCCTGGCAAGAATTAGGAAAATCATGCCTCTAAAGTTGAATGTTTAAATCTAAATAGCTTAAATAAACAGAATTAAGAATCCTAGGGAATTCAGTAATAAACTGATGACAAGTAGAAAAAGATAGTTTTTTGCTGAAAAATGTGCAATTCGCATTTATGTTCAAAATCTTTCTCTTCTGTTCTTATTTCTAAGTTACTTTGCTGTATGTCCTGGGAGAACACTTAAATGGTAAATCAGGCTTTTGAATGCTTGTCTGTGATCTCTAGAGGTTAAGGATAATGTTACACTCATTCCTAGCGGCAATCTGCTGCATTTCCTCATAGTCTGAACTCCAGCATCTCTAAGAAGTGGTATTTGAAGTCTCAGGTGATATTTTGGCATCTATGTGAAGAGTAAACAAACTGTACAAAAGGTTATTTGTGTCAATATAAATTAAGAATAACAGCTGAAGAAATATAGTTTTTATTCACTTATTCTGAGTTCATTATTTGGATCTGTGAATTCGTAAGGATGTATTCTCAGCAAACATTTGTACAGTATACAGAATTGGTGAGTAGTACATTTCTGCAATCAAACACCAGAGTGGTAATATGCCTGTTTTACAACTGTAACTCATATGGACTAGTATTAAAATACTATATATATATATATGTATATGCTTATAGTGGGGGTGTATATACATATATATATATTTGTTTAATGATGGAAGTCTAGTTGGATGAGACTGTTTAAATTTTCCTTGTGCAAATTTTCAGCAGCTACACCCGTACCTCTAGCTCATAATGCTGGGTCACTCTGTACATGTCACCAAAGGCAAAATTGTGAACCAAGTTTAAGCAAATTTGTTGTAACTGTTTTCTTTACTTGACTAGATGGAAGAACTGAACCAAATTTTAGGGAACATGTTTTGATAAGAACAAATTTTTGTTGATAGGAACTTAAAATTACTTTTGAAATCTTTTAAGTAACTGAGAGTTTCTTCCAGTCTGATTTGGATTTACTCACATGACTTCTAAAGTTCCTGAAAGCTTATAGGAAAATCATAACTATTTCTCAGCATTTGCTTGTTTGAATGAAACATGTAAATTGAACATGATAGACAGCCTGATGTCTTCAGGATTCAGCCAAGAAGAAAAATACTTGACATTCCTGTTACAAAATGTTTATTTCTTATTTCATTCTATTGGAATAAAATTCTGCCTTCTTGTTAATCCTAACTAAACACTGCTTTTGCAGCGTATTGAAGAAATCATTGAATTTTAAAAGTTTGTGAACCATTAAAGTTAGCAATATGCCATTTGCTGTTGAATTTTACTCTATTCAATTTTTAAATGTATTTTAATTTTGTATTATGGCTATCTTATGTGTCTGTCTAGGTGAAGGTGATACAACTCCTACTACAACCAGTTTGGATGGTAAGTAAGTTTGTACATGAACTGTGCAGTGCATGACTATCCTCTAAGTCTAGACATTTCTTTCCAATAGGGAAACAAGATAAAGGTCAGTTAAAGTTATAAAAAACCCACACCATACAGACTGAGCAAAATTAATTTTACAAGACAAAAATGGGGAATAGCTTTATTATACTCCTTTATCTATTCTCACTGTCATGTCTTGGCAGTGGTGAGATTTGGTAATGAGTTTCAGTGTTTGCTTTTTAACTATGTAAATCTCAAGAAAATGTATTTTATATTCCTTATGGATATTTAAATAGACCTACTCAGCTTCACTGAAGTAGTTTTGATAGACTAGAAGTATATTGCATTAACATAGGAAAGTTAATCCATAATAGATATTGACCTTCTTGTGGTCCTTATGTGCAACTGTGCAGGTTTCCTACCACTTAGTAAAATGTTTTTAGTAAAATGTGATCTCTGGACCTGCTTTCAGATACTGCCATTCCTTGTGCCTCAACAAAACATTTGAGAGTTGTAAATGGAATCCCAACACAAACTAACGAAGGATGGGTGGTTAGTTTGACATACAGGTAACTATCACTTTGATTAGAAGGGCAATACAGATACTAGGATATTCGTTTTAGAATTGTAGAAAATGTTGACCATAATAAGAATACTTCTACATTGCAGTTAAATTTTGTAAAAGCAGAGAATCAGCATTCGTCTAATGTCAGGTGATTCTGTAGTATTCACTCTACTAGTGAAATAGTTTATATGCTCATTATCATCAACTTATACACATGAACCTGCAAAGCACTCATAGTGTTCTGGTCTTTCAATTAGCTAATGCAGATCTTTTCATAACACTGGCTTAGCATTCAGCATTAAATTGTTTATTTTAGAGACTGTTAGAAAAAAATTGAATTTCAGATCAATATTTTCACTTTGATGGCAGAGCATTTAGTTGTGAAGTGTAGGATTCGGGATTTATACCTGTGTCAAACTAAGCTTTCTCCTCATGTCATTGCATGCAATCAAAATTTATTTGGCATTAAAAAAAAAAATAAGTAGAAGCTATAAGGAAATCCTTTTCATTCTGTAAAACAAGACCCTGACACGTACAGCTTGTGTGTAACACATGTATTAACATTATGGCAGATCTTTGCTGCTTGTGGCAGATCTTCATGTAAAAGCCAGAAAACAGAATGGCTGTTTCCTATGTTCTTTACTCTGGTTCATAACTCATCAGAAGTGTGAATGATTAATTTATAACTGGATATATATCGTGCATGAGGGCTGGATCTTCTATCATGAAAAAAAAAAGTAAAACCAAAAAAACTTCTTTTGTCTGCTGGGCCAGACTAAAGTAAAGCTCAATTCTATTAGCTTATGATTCATCATCTCTTTTAAAACTATGTTGTAAAAGAGGTATTAAATGAAAAACGGGAGAAAAGGAAAAGATAAAAAATGTATTTTCTACATCACTTCATTGCTAGAGAAATTCTGGGGTGGTCCTTCCCATCCTTGGTAATCTTTGCATCTTAAGAGATCCATCAGATCTAAACCTTTCTGGGAGTGCATCAGATGGTTCAGAAAGACATTTCTAGAGGAAGATCACTATATTCCTAGACTAAGTAACCAGGTAGGTGGGCTAAATCACTCCCTGGAAAAGTTAATCTTTGCACTGTTTTAAAAACAGCCTTGATATTTGATGAACTTTTAGGCAGGTAAGGTGAATTACATCTGGATGCCTAAAATTTAAATAGCTATTGTTAGGGTAGTTTAATTTTGTGCTATGAAAATTCCATGAAACAGATGAGAGCTTAAATGATTGCAGATCCTTTTATGAATAAGGGATTCCTGGAATTCTCCAGCAGCAAAGTATATCTTCAAGTATTACATGTGGGCATAAAAATGTAGTTTTATTTTGTATTGTTACCAAGGAAGCAAATAGAATGTTGTCTGAAACAAAATTTTAATTAATGCTGAACTTTCTGCAAGAAAACCTGACTGTACACTTCAAAATAGAATTGCTGTGTCTGCATGGTGAAGGCCCAGTGAAACTTAGAAACTATTTCTATTTGGTAACCAAAGCCAACCTCTAAATTTTAAATTGATCAATAGTTTTCTTATATATCCAATCCAGATTCTGTAACCAAGTATATTTAAGCGTATTTAAATGGATTTAATCTCTTTCATGGAACCAACTTTAAATTTGCCCCACACTTAAATAAGGAATTAACCTTTCTATATGTACTAATGAATCTTCTAATGCAGATGATGAAATTGTGTATAACGAGATAATAAATGATGCAAATATAACATGGGAGAACATAGTTATACTCCTGATTGGGATATTTTTATAATAAAACAAGCTAGAAACTACATTTTAGAAAGACTCCAGCCTTTTGGACCAGATATTTTTCTCCTTAACCAAAATAAGATTTAAAAAACTTAAAAAGGCACAGCTCTGTGTTATCCTGCTGTCTTTGAACTCCATATATAGTCTGGTATCCATCCAGTAGTTCTTTGCAAAGCTTTGAACATTTGTGTGATTTGAATTTGTAAATTGTGAGATTTTAAGCTTTTCCCAAATTGCTGACAATTCTGATTCACTTTCCAAAGAGCTACAGAAAATAAATGTGATTTTGGAGGCACAAAGAAGGAAACTAATTAATCTACATTCCACAGTAATTTTTTTTAAAGAACTGTCATGCTTAATTGCTTTAATTTTACTTGATATATTATGCTTCAGGTTTTCTATAATCACATGTTGGATGTCATACACTGCAGATTGTTTCCAACTGAAGTATGTGGGGACGCAAATCTCATAGGGCTTGTAATCAAATAGGAACTCTCCACCTTGAGGTCAATGCTTTGAATAATACTTACATGAATAATGACCAAATGTTGTTTACATCTGGTGGCAGTTTGGGGACTTGCTTGAAAGTTTCAGTCCAGTTCCTGTTACAAAGAATTGGCCCTTTTTTTTGTTTTAATTTTAAATTAGGTGTCTTATTACAAATTCAGCTTTGAAACCACTAAATGAACAGAGTAACTGAATTTGTCTTTCTTTCTGGTTTTTTCACATTGGAATAAAGCTCTCCAAAGTCATGTTACTGTAAGTGTTGAAACTGTAGAGCAAAGGGACAAAGACAAGTTTTCTCATGTTGTCAGTCTGCCACTTTTCACCAGCAAACGTGTGGGGAGCAAAGCACTCTTTAAACTTTTTGACTACATAGAAACCAATACTAGTGTTTTTTGGGGTCTTTTTTAACCTTTTTTCTTTTCTTTTTCCCCCCAGGAATAAGCATATCTGTGGTGGTACTTTGATAAAGGAAGAGTGGGTTCTTACAGCAAGGCAGTGTTTCCCTTCTCGGTACAGTAGTCTGTAGCTTTGCAATATTAAAATCCATCTATTTTCAGGAACTTATCAGCACAACGCTTCTTCAACTTGAATGCAGCAGTTTTCCCTCCTGTTTGGCTTTAACACTGCTTTTTTGATATAAAAGGCCTGTGGGACCTTCGTATTTTCTGTTATTGTTGCTGTAAATCTAGATAGCCTTGGCTATTTTACATAGAAGCATAAACAGATTTTCCAAGTGTCATGGTTAGACAATTGCTTTTTTATGAGAATAATCTCATGCTTCTGCTTCACTGGACAAAATAAAATAGAAAACTTGGGTAAATCTAAAAAAGTTCAAAGGTTCATACTGTCCAAGGATTTAAATATTTGGATACTATTATGAAACAAAAATTAGATTTTAGTAACAGTTAAAGATAAAATTATGTAATGGCTTCAGCCCAAAACCTTACATCCAAGCATGTTGATTTTGGAATAGCAGTTGGCAGCACGAAGCCATTTCTGCTGAAGAGAATTAGTTAAGGTCTTCCAGCATAATCATATTAAGCAGAGTTTTTTTAGTTATTTTATTATATAGTCAGCAAAATCACAACTAACTTTGCCTCATTTAGGTACAAAGATTTGAAAGACTACAAAGCCTGGCTTGGAGTCCATAATATCAAAGGAAAGGGAGAGGAGAAGCGGAGACAAGTGCGGAACATCTCCCAGTTGGTATACGGTCCCGCAGGGTCGGATTTGGTCTTACTGAAACTTAGCAGGTTAGTAGCTGCTATTGTGAATTCCGGGATTTTCATCTGATGGGTGAGATTCCTCCTAAAGGAGATTTGCAGGTTCATTGCTCTACTGTCTCCAATACTACAGATGCTGTCTCCATGCGGTAAACTTCCAACTGAAAGAAATTTTGCCTGGTATATGCAGAACTGTAGGTCCATCTACATTACTCAGAAAACAGATGTTACTCCTGAAAAATCATGCCTACACTTTTTTTCCTGAGAACCATGTTTAAGTTTGTTGGGAGATTTAAAGAAAACCCACAAAGTACCCACATGGACTAGTATATGGTTTTACTTTATAGAATAAGCACCAGACTGTAGCTGAGATCCTTGTGTATATACAAGCTTTCAAACTTTCTCCATATTAATAAACCTGTATATTCAAATGAAATGCCATCACTACTTACTTTTAAGATTAAAACCCAAGTTAAATAGCATAAAAGTGGTGACAGCATTTCAAGATTTTTTTTGACAGTTAGCAGCTGTAGTACAAAAAATAGGTAGAAGAATCCATCATATTCTTCAAAGACAGAAAATGAAAGGAAAAGTATTGGCACAGTTTTTAATTGCTGTGGTCTATAATAGACAATGTAATTTTTAAAATGCATTTTAGAAGGTTAAGTAAAATCTATTATATCTATTTTTTTTCCTCTTTTCAGACCTGCTATATTGACAAATTTTGTAGAAATAATCCGATTGCCCATTTCTGGATGTACCATTCCAGAGAAGACCAGCTGCAGTGTTTATGGATGGGGATACACTGGATGTAAGAAACTATTTTTAAAAACTAAATGAATACGTTGACAACTTACTTCCTCTTGTCATTATAGGTGAGGCTGCTGGTATTGCCTGATGCCACGCTTGTCCAACACTTCTTGTTATAATATAGAATTGGGGTTTTTTCTTATTTTGTAAATCTCTGAGCCTTTTATCCAAGTTAATCTAATATGAAGTACTTTCCACTAGTCTCTCCTTTTTGTTGTTGTTGTTTTGCTGACAGGCAAAATGATTCAAACATTTCAAGGAATGAATTAGAGAAAAATACTGATCTACATGTTAAAAAAAAAATAGCGGAATTGCTCTGCAGAATGTTCACAGGGTTTTTTGACAAATTCATGTTCATCTACTTGAGCAGTCTCTTTCTGTAACCCAAAGCAGGCCCTTGTGGAAACACTAATACAGAAACATATAATCAAAGACTTTATTAACATGCACAATAACAGTGAACTAGGGATGCACAGACAACCCTAAGTCTGGCATTTCCTAACTTTTGAGTACTTAACTTTGCAACCTTACTAATGTTTATTAAACACAGTTTTGTGTGAAGAAAATACAAATATGTGGGAGAACAGACATTTATTTAGTCTAGTAAATGCTATATCTGGCTAATTATGTGTTGATAAAAAGTTAATAGCTGCCAGTTGACAATAATTACTCCAATATTTACTGTGCTCAAATGTTGTTTTGCCACAGACCCTGAGTAAGCAGCAGCAATATACTCACACTGTCCTGAAAGCAGAGCAGAAACTAGGCTGGAATTCTGAAGCTGTCTTCCTTGTAGCCACTACTCTGCCATTTCTTTGTGGGTGGCAATTAATCTGTACCAGCCCTCTCCCAAATGACTGCCTTTGATGTTCCCAGCATGTCCACATTAGCCATCCTCTGGGGGCATCAGCTGTCTGGGGGACAGGGACATCGGGCTGGAGCACAGTACAGCATCACAGGAAAGCTTAGCTTAAGAGAACTGATAAGGAATTTGCAATGTTGGGGAGTTATGTAATATAGTAAATACATAACATCTGTCCTCCAAGGACTTTGTGCTATATTTTATGCACTACTTACTATAATCCTCACAGAATCTCGGTCAGGGAAGGAAGAAGTGTTACATCCATTTTTTTCAGAAAAACAGGATAATAAGTCAGTGGAGGGCAAGCTTGGCATTTTCTTTTGATGGCTGTGCAGAGAATGGGTAGGTCCAGACCCTTTATTTATCTTTGCAGCTTGTACAGGCTTGTCTTTTGACATGTAGAACAAGAGTAAGCTCCACAGGGCTCCTGCTTCCTGACCTTCACACTGATGAATGGAGATTGCACAAGGCTGTGGCTCTGCCCTTGCAGGCACAAAGTCATTCAGGGTAGCTGAGCCAGCACAGAATGAGAAAAACTCCACTCTGCTACAATATTTTTCAAGTCACACGTCCTTCCCTAGGCCATGGCAGACACTGTTACACATTAACTCATGTTTAAGGCAGGGAGCAGAATCCTCCATCTACTGATGGAGTGATAACATTTTCAGGCCCTTTTTCTGATTTCTTTGATGACTCGGCAAGCTGGTGGTGAGCTGTAGAGTAAACCCAGTTACTCAGCCCTTTATTCTAATACTAAAAACTTCTCCAGATATTCTCAAGAGAACTGAACAGACATGAAAACCAAACAAATGTCTGGCAAATCCCATTTGCAGAAAATATAAGAAATCCAAAATACAAAAGCATGATAACAGTGGGGATAGACAAAAATGTGAGTATTGAAGAGAAAGTACAATAACTGAAATTACATTAATAAGTTTATCTATACTGTATCTTGAAATACTTTTTTTTCCCTCTAAAATAGAATAATTTTTTGTTCTCTTTTCAATTGTAGTAGTTAACTATGATGGCCTTCTCCAAGTAGCAAACCTGTTTATTTTGGGAAATGAGAAATGCAATCAATATCTCAAAGGGAAGATCACTGTGAATGAGTCTGAAATCTGTGCCGTGGCTGAAACCATAGGTGCTGGGCCTTGTGAGGTAAATATTGCACTTCCTAATACATTTTTAGGACCCTGGATATTTCTTTCCCAAAAAATAAATTACTGAAGGTTTTTTATAATTATTTTCACTGCACTAAACTTTTGCATTGGAAAATGATTTGTGTTACAAGTATTCTATTTTACGTCAGAGTGCAGAAATTGCTTCAATTTCACTGTGCTACCACATATTGAAAGATTTACGTGAATCTTAAATATACTCATATGACTAAAACACTTCACTAGACTGATACAAACTTGTGTTCTGTATAATAAGGACTAAAGTGGGCTCTGTGGTAGCAATAGCTGTGTGGTTTGACTGAGTAGAAAGCAAAGGCTGGAGCAAATTCACCTTCTATTTAGATGAGGTATTGCATGCAAAATACATAACAGTCAGTACTCAACAGTTGATAAAGTTACGAAGGAAGGAGAAAGATCCAAAAATGTACTGAGGTTTGTATTAGTCAGAAGGCTGTAGCATTTTGGTCTCCCTAATCAAGCCTGAGCAACATAATGGTAAGGACAGAACTACTTCAGTGGTCGTATAGTTCGATACAGTTGTTTTGCTTAGCACTAGTTTTGATGATGGAGAAAAGACATCTGAGGGGAAAAGCTGTAAATAATTTATTACAGGAAGATATAATCTTTTTTTTTTTTTTGGTGGAAAATCTGACTGAGGATATCTAGAAGGAGGGAAGTCATGAACATTATTAAATATTTATTATCTGGAATAGAATTGTTGATTTCCTAATACCGATATTAACCATGTAGTAAAATTTTCCCTACCCAAGGGTACTACCAAACCATGGGGAATAGAGGTCATCTTCATAAAGCTGAGGCTTCTTCCATTTGTTATTAATATTCCATGGAATCATTTTTTGTTGCAAAGTATTTTCTTCAAAATAAAATATTTAATTGTAAATGAGGTCTTAGACTTGTCAAGGCTTATAAATGAAACATCTGCATGTAAGTCTGCTGGGGATCCTGCACTTTGTTTTTCCCTGCAAGAAGAAATGGACTGAATTAATATTAGCAATCAGTCTTAATCACTGAGCAGTTTCCTGCTCCCTAAGTTCTCCTTTGAAGCTACTTTCCTCAGCAGAGAACAGGCAGAGGAACAAAATCAGATTGGCAGGTGAAACTCCACTCCTGAAAGTGTTTTATGAGCCCCTCTGATAGCGCTGACATAGTTCATTGTTCATGTGGGAACTAGTCAGCCGTCAGTCAGAAAAAATCCCAAAGCAAAAAAAGGTCAAGCATTGTTGTTTCTCTGGTGATCCAGAGAGAATGCAATGCTAATTGTCAGCTTTCATTTTTTGAAACAATGACTCACTATCTGCTATGAGAATTTGCTGTCTAGTTTTGCAGCGAGTCTGCTGGATCCAGTCTACCTTTAGCCTGAGTAGAAACTGCAGTATCTATGTTCAAGTCCCAGATCTATGTAATTGTATCTAACTCTGATCTCAGTGGGTCATACTCCAAGTTTTCATAGAATGAATAAACTGGTGTATAGGTGTCTCATTCATTCGGAATAAAAAAAATATATTGTTTTAACAACTTATGTCTCAAAATAATGCCTAAAAAATATTACCTTTTATTATGTTTTTTTATCCCCCCCTGCCTATTAGTATATCTAAATTCTCACCCTAGGGCCTTGCAAGATGACTGACTGAAAGAAAAATACTAACCTGACTTTGTCAGTAGTCTTTGATGCAAAGCCTGTCATCATAACAAAGATGTTTATCAGTCAACTCACATTCTGCTCATCTGGTTTATATTTACATAAACAAATATTAGGCTTGCAGGTAGCTGAAAGAGGTGAATAAAATCCGGTAGTCTGAAGCCACCAGAATCACATGTAAAGATGGATCACAGAGCTTAATTTGTATGAAAAGGAACAAAATATCAGAGGCCAAATTTGAAAATGGTTCTCATAAGTTCTGGCTATGAAAAAGATACTGGAAATTGGTTTCTGTCCTGTGGCAAGAATAACACTATTTCCTGTGTGCATCCTGTCATCCCCAAAAGAAACCATTCAGTAGTAGACAGGTACTGAAGCTGTGTCTTGAAGCATTTTGAGAAGTGACATTCATTGTGTTCATTTTTTCCTAGCGAGATTATGGTGGTCCCTTGGTTTGTGAACAAAACAGGCTGAAGATAGTAATCGGTGTCATTGTTCCTGGCCGTGGATGTGCCATTCGAAATCGTCCCGGGATTTTTATTCGGGTCTCATACTATTCCCGGTGGATACACAAGATTATGATGACCTACAGAAAACCCTGAAAAACTCAACAATTTCCAGTGAAAGATTTTGGACAGCATGTAATTAATGTGTAATGTAAAGATCAATTTTTTAAGTACTTGATAGTTTGTTGAGCTTCTTTTAATATTTATGGGTGTTTTTGGTGTTTTTGTCTATCAGTGTTGTTTTATAAATGTTGGAGTGACTTACAGTATATGCAAGTATGGTGACATATCTCCTGAAGATACTTGAATGGATAAACAATTTTGCAAAGACATTATTACTGGATGATAAATGGTTTTGTAGAAATAGATCATATGACCTCTTCTTTGCTGCTCTTCAGAATATCTGAGAAGGAGAAACAAATTATAGTTCTACTTAACACATCTTATTCTTTCTATAAGCCATATATTTCTCTTCATATATGACAAAAGCCCTACTGAGAGATATATGCATACGTCAAGGACAACATTTATGATCCTATTCTCTTTCCTCCTTATAAAAGGTCAAAGATTTCAGTATTTTATTAAAGAATAATATCTTTAGAAAGTAATCTTTTCATTATTGATGGACTTTGACAAGCCTGCCATAAGCAGAGTTCTCATAGAAGTCACTACCACTTTCTTTTACACAGTACTTACAGACCCTAGTTCTGCACTTGGCTTCTTCACTGTATATGTGGTCCTCTACTAGATATCGCAAACCCCATTTTGGTTAACAAACTATTGATCATTTCTTTAAAGTTTGACCCAGAAATAATTGTGGATTTACAGTGCTAAAGACAGCCTTTCATAAAGTTTGGAAAAGTAATCCTGATTAGCTGTTGGAAGACTTTGGGCATTAAAAGAAATTTAAATCATATATGCCCAAATCTTTCTAAACAGACAAGTATTAAAAATTCTCTGGTTTTAGTTAGTTCATGAAACTCTGCATTTACAGCAGGAAAAAGAACAGTTGAATCTGGCACCTGGCTGAGAGACTTGAGACTGGGAAAAGTAAGTTATACATTAATAGTTTTTCAGAGACTTGAGAACTTTAATAAAACCTTAACTAGATTTGGACAAAATTCTCTCCTTTGTATAATTCCTTTCAGGATAATAAAATGATTGCAGAGATTGAGATGATCTTGTATTTTATATGGACAACATCACCAATAGTTTAGTTGCTAGTTTCCTGCCTGTGTGTAGGACAACCATTTTCCTTTATGCTGACAGGGAAACGAAACAAAAAATGATCATCTGTGAAAAGTGCTCATTCTCCTGTAGCCACTTAGTTTTATGTCTGGAAGTATTGTACAAATATGTTGCTATAGGTGGCACTGCTTACCCTTTAATTTATGGAAAATTGATACAACATATATCCAATTGTTAGTTTTACTACTGTACATGTAATTGCATCAGTAACGGCACTGTTACTTCACTTGTGATTGTGTAAATTGTAAATGTTTCCAGTAGCGTTTGGTCTGTGTATCAAATCTAACTGCATAGCCATGAGGCTGACACCATGGTGTATATGTACAAAAGGACATTTCACGCAGAAGATGCAGGGTTGAATTCTGCCCTGTCAGAAGGCAACCACTCCAGGAGAGTTGTCTTGGGAGACAGGCCTTGTCTTGACTCACCAAATTTTCTTCAGCAGTGCACTTTGACTTCAACGGGACTCACATATGCTTACATCTCCTGGTGAGCTGGGATGAGTTTCAGCCCATCCTTAAGTGGCTTGGCTTGCTGAGATTTGTGTCATATATCCAGCAGATTCTACTGGCACATAGGAAGAAGTCTTTCAGCAAGCAGAGCTTCTGAAATTCCTCCTGATGTAAATAATCTCTTTGGACAAGATATGACTTCTCTGTACAGCAGATTCAAGGTTGTGGATGCTACGCAGACAGTCTGTCTCGATCTATTCTGGCCACCTCTGAAGGCTTTATACTCCCTTCGACCTCTCTTACTTACCAGGCCTAAAGAGGGCAGGATGTAGCCTGTTGTATTTACACTTAATTATTGTCATGTAGGTGAAGAGTGTATTCGTACTAAGTATATACTGACCATATCTTATTGAAAGGATTACATTTTTGAGAGAGACTTTTAAAAAACTCCAAGTGAGTTTTGTTCTCAGCCACAAGTAGAATGTGGATAAAATATACAATTCCATGTTCACTCTTTGTATTCTGAGAATTGTTATGTGCTCACTGTACTATATTTGCAGGCATTTTGTTATGTCTAGCTAAAAAAATCGAATCCTAAAATATTGTAGTTATAAGCTTCTGCTGTGCAGAAGACTGCGATTTATATATATATATATCACACACACACATATATATATATATGATAAAAATACTGTTTTTTGTTAGACAATGTGTAAGGATTTTTACCTGTTTGTTCTGGGCAGTGCCTCAGTAAAATAAATTGTGCAGAGTTGATGCTCCAGAACTTAACAAGTTTGTATGCACTTGCTTACCAGGTACTTTTGCTCTCCCTGTCTCAGAAGGGAGGGCACCTGAGATCCTGAAGAGCAAGGGAAGAGAAGAATAATGATATGTGGTAATGAATCTGTACTTCATTTATTCCTGTGAATATTTCTTGTTGGTACCAATGGTACCGTGCCAGGCAACTGTTATAACTACAGGACTCTCTTAAGAAAGGACACTCTATAGATATTTTTTCACTGTTCTAATATTTTTCTCTCTGTTATAACAAGGGAAGCTGATCTAGTGCCCATCTAAACTGATGAAAAGCCTCTTACTAACTTCAGTGGGATCTGAACTTTACTTCATAAATGTGATTTTAATCAGATTAGAATAAAGGGTACAGAACTTAAATTCTAATCTAAGGACATTCTTAAACTCCATTGAATTTCATTCTCATTCTCCTTGCTGTAACTAATCATTGATTTCTGAAAGGTGTAATGTCTGGATATAAAATCTTGGAACTAAAATCTAAGAGCTGATTTTGTGCAACTGAAGTTAGTTTAACTTAATTACTGTTTTCTTTGGGCACTGGAACTGGCTAACGCTTTTTCCTTTTATTAAAGAAAACATTTTTCCCTTAAAAAAGTTTTCCCCCCTATCTCTTTTTTCTCTCATAAACCTCATGACCCTCAGAGAAAAATGTAGCTCTCATTGGGAATGTACTGGTCTAGATTTTTGCTGCTACTGCTGAAATCTTCTTCTCCAGTTTAAGATTAAAATTCTCTGAGGCATTCTGCAATCTCTTGCTGCAGGTAATGCCAATGTACTTGACAGAGCTACTCACTTGAGTTAGAGCTTTTCAGACGAGGGTCCAAATATATTTCTAGGGGTCAAAATCTACTCAGGCAAAATGTCCCTTCAATTCAGTGAATGTGATTGTCAAAAGAGCAGGGCCTAAGAGTTGTTCAGTGCTTTTCCACATGGATCCTTGTACACAGATTCTCAGCTCCAACACAACTTCAGCAGGAGTTGAGGCTTTGTCATCATCCTTCTGGAAAGCTGGTTGCGAACCAGTGGATGCCCATGGAGACTGTATGAAGCCTATTGGATTGGTTGCTTAGCCTTGTCTCCTTATCAATTATTTTCTTCCTCCCTCATGTGCACTGGTATATTACTGTTTATGAATGTTGGGGCTGCTGGCAGGAACTGACATGGCTTTTCACCCTAAAATTTCCCAGTGTTCCTTTTTAAACATACACTTGGGCATTCATGTATGGTGTTTTCTTGCATGGGATCTAACTTCAGGGAGCTGCCTGTGGAGTTTAGTGTATGATAAAAGTATTTTTTCTTATTTAAGTGGGAAAAATAATGCTCCCATTAAGTACAACTTGCTGAATGCCTAATGAAAAGGGAACACTGTGGTTATAACTTGTAATACAAATCTTCTGTAATTAACGACATCTTCATTAGTTAATAAAGTTGGTATTTTTGTAACCTTGTTTACTCTTATTATTCTTAATAAAGTATTTTATAAAAAAAACACAACTTAATTAGCATTACATTTCTTACTGGAAGAAGAAGGTCAGAACCCCACTGCGAGTCTCCCAGTTCCAATTCCAGTGAGGGATTTTAATGTGCAGAGTAAGGAGGACTGGTGCTTTAAAGATCCTCATGTGTCCAATTGCAGAATTGAAAATAAAATGAAAGAAAGAGCCAAATACATGGTGATCTTGTTGAGACTTCCCAAGACCTTTCTGACTGATTTCTGCACTGAGAACGGTCTAAGCATATTATAATGAGAGTATATTTGCAGTGGAAAGGATGTGCTCAAGCTAAACTTAAACATTTTCCAAGAGTTTCTAGTTCCTTGCAATTTCAGTATGAGAGGCTTGGAATTTTAGTTATTTATATAAATATACTTTACACTTCTGGAAACGGCTCCCCTCTCAGTATCACTTAATACTACTGATGGTACAAAAGATGATGTAAAGAAGAGCAATAACTTGCAACAAACCTTGGTGCTGCTGCTGCACTCAATACCACAACCAGCCAGCAGCTACCAGAAAAGGAAAGAAGCAACACTCTTACTAACCCCACCAGATCAGTGCCGAGTATTGTCAAACTCATATAACATCAGAGCATTCTGGTGAGTTCAAATGAGGGACAGTAAGTTCATTACTTAATCGTCATTATCCAGCTGAAATTTCAAAGTTGTAAGCATTTCTGGTTACACTGTGATTTTGATGATTTCAATATATATTTGCTCCAGCTACATCAAAAGTGAATCATTTTTCAAATAGACTCATATGCAGAGTGTTTGAAGTCTGATTCTGAGTTTTCCATGGCAAACATCACTTTCTTTTTGTTTCTTTTCCCAAAAGGGGGTTTTGTAATCAATTAATGAAATCAATAGGTTTTATCAGGAACTCCTGAAATCAGTGGGAAGCTTGTGATAACTTCAACCATGCAGGAATACTTAAAATCCATAAATAGTCTGTATGTCAAAACAATACTTTGCTATAGTTTTACATTCAGTTTTCAGTATGTTCAGGTGACCTGTCTGTCTTCTGGGAGCCATGAGAATTAACTGCTTGTACAGCAATTTGCACCACAAAAATCTCTAAATCTTCATATTGTATTCTGTCATGGCTTTATCTTTTGTAGCTGCAGGAACACTGTAATCTGCAGATGATAAATGATGGAAACCCACATTGATGCTCACTGGTTGCATTCTGCTCTGTGTTATTTAACAAGCCTCGTGTAAACAGAGCAGGCCATTTAGTAGGGCTCAGTTGTGTATCCATTCTGCCTTCAAAAGCACCGATTTCTGGACAGCTATGTTCCAATAAAACCCACGTGCAATAAATAGGAAAGAAAACAGCTGGGAGGAAAAAGGCAGACCATAAAAAGATTAATAACAAAATAAGCCCTAAAATAAAAAGATTTTTTCTTCATGTTGTCTCAGTTTTTATAACATAGGATATATGGTGTGAAAAGCTGAAATAGAATAGCCTAATAGCTAAATCTACTTCACTTTGTTGAGAACACTTGGGAAGATGCAACGACTTCTCCATATGGTCACAGAAGATACAGGACAAGTGTCTGAGGTCCTGATTCTACTTGCATTGAAATCACTGTCAAAACACTTTTAAAACACTATTTAGCCAAATCTAGGGCTAATGGATATGTCCTAAATCTTCCTTCTGAACCCCTTGGACCTTGTCATGAGATTGTTTTAGATCCTGACTTAAGGAAGCACTCAGTGCATGTTCCAGATGGTTAATGAGGGGCAGAGGGAGAAAGTATGCATTTTGTTTCAAAGCTGGGCATCAAAGTTCCACTTCAGACTATCAAATTTGCTCAGTCTGATTGAAGATGAGAATTGATTCATTTGCTCACTATTTAAATATTGTTCATTAAATAACAATAATGACAGTAATTTTATTATCATTATAAATTATTAAGAAGAAAAAGAACAACAACAACAGTTTTAAAACCCATGATGAACGCAGTTGCTACTAATGTAGCTTTTATACACAAACGAATAAATTCTTTAGGGGAAAAACTCCCCACCAGAGAAAAAAAATGTACCACTTCAGAGTCCAAGAGATGTCGTTTGCTTGAGATACCTCAAGTTTTGTCTGTTGAAACTAATGTTGACCTCAACTGGTTAACACTATATATATATTTAATATATTCTGCTGGGAGAAAAAATATACAGAGGAAAGTGCAATTCATAACAATTTATCAAAAATAAGGCAAGAAATACAACATTAAAGGTATATACTGGATTAGATGAGGCTAGTGTAAAACACAAACAAGGATATAGTCCTTCTCTTCAACTGGGAGAAGTTTTGCCTTCAGCAATATGTGAGTTTAGAGTACTTAATTCAGTTCGTATTATACTGACTAAAAAATTTCCAGATGGTTTTCTTTTCTTGAGCATTAATGTCAGCATTATACACACAATGAGCAAATATGCATTTACATCAACATTGCTATTACAAACCATGTCAACAACAGTCTCATGTCTTGGGCGTAAATATGCCATCTGCTGTTCAGCTTTGTGTTTAACAGTGCTCTAACTTCACAGAGCAGTTACAAAACTGCCATCACAGAACTTTTTTTTTTTTTCAATTTACTCTTTTTAATTTTTTTTTTACTTTTATTAAATGAAATCTCAGAAAATTTGCTGTTCACAGCAGTGTAAGTTGTGGAAGATTTGCATTAAGCATTCAGTTGAAAGCCTCTGCTTTCCATTTCTGTGCATCCTCACAAGTCAGATGAGTCCCAATTATTGCCTGATCCTGTAATTCTTTGAAGCCTGTGTTTCTGTCTGCAAAGTCCGCACATAGCCTCATTTTTTTTCTGTTGTATATATTCAGAAAAAGTCCTCAGAATACCTTTAGGAGGTGAAAACTCATTGCAGCCCAGCCTTCAGCTATCCACTCTGATGTTCCCAGCTTGCCATAAAGCACATTAACTCATGGAAAGGAATATTCTAATGGGCTAGATGGCTTCTACACCTCCCACATCAGCAAGGACTGGGGAGTTGCTCCACAGCCATCTATACCAAACCAGCCATACATTGCCAGAGGTTTGGTGTGGCTGAGCACTAGAAGCACACAAATTACACATGGACACAGAAACAAGTGCGCATCACACTCACCCAAATGCACATAGAGACCTTCACAATAGTATCTAACTGAATAATTAACAAATTCTCCGTCTACACACATGCTTCAGGAGAAGGGTTATAACCTGGGGGTTTCCTTTTCCCAGTGCTGTAATAACTCAAGTGCCTTAGTACAGGAACAGGACAGCGTGAGAAGAGAGGTCGTCCTACCAGGAGCACTTATCTCACTTCCAAACTAACCAGGAATAACAAGGGGAAACTTAATTATGACAGCCAGGGGTATGAACTTTTGATATCCTGATTTGGCACATTTTGATGACAAACAGCTGGAATAAAATTTAATGTACCTCTTCTCCTTTGGCCATGCTCTGGATTAGCTGGATCCAAGCCAATCCACTCAGTAGTGATTGCATGTTTGCATATGTCTTTTTGTGTGTGTGCATGCCAATGTGTGCAGATATACATGTATCTATTCTTCCTGGCACAATGTACAAGCTCTAGGATTGCTGTTTATTGTCCTGGAAGCAGACAAAGTAGACCTAGCTAGTTTTCATCCATCTGTGTTCTAGTTTGTACACATCGGTATAACTATAACCTGCACATGAAAGCCCCAAAATTTAGAAATTAAAAAGTTCAGCCTTGGCCCTTAAGATGCTGAAACGTTTTAGGGAATCAGTGCTAAACACTTGCATCTACACTGCTAATTGAAAGAATGCATGGGCCTTTGGAGATCCTTCTAGCTGATTTCTTTTTCCTTTTATTTCACTTTAATTTTTGGTAGGTATCACCAGAGGCTAGCCTTAATTTTAAAGCTGTCTTAAAAGCGAATATTCTTCCTGTAGAAACCTGCTCCTTACTGAAGCTCTTTCTGCACTGTTATCTTAATTTGGTTAGAGGTCTCTTCTAAAGTTCTGTTTTCCCAGGCTGACTTCTCACTTTATTTTTAATTTTAGCAGAGGCACCAGGCCGTATTTGCAAGCATTGTGTTTTTTAATCCCCTCTGATGTCACTTAGTGTTAGTAACTTTTTAGTTCATATAACTCCCTAACACTAATCCCTGAGCATTAATTCCTTCGGCTTTCTATGTATGTAAGTTTTTCAAGCCCTACCTTCCTGCCTGGTTTATACACATGCTTGGAAAATAAAAGGAGGAAAAAAAAAAAGGCTTTACAGTTTTCTTTAACTGGCCTTTTTTAACTAGCCTGCTGCTAAATTTTCTTATCAGTACTTTTTCCCATCACGACATGCAGATCTTACCAACTCAGTCTGCAGGAACATGTCAGTTTTATTGGTATGTTTGACAGAGACCAGGCTGGTTTCCAACTGAAATCCATTTGTTTTCTATCCAGCATGCTTTCTTACCTCCCCAAGCTCACACTCTGTGTGGCTTCCTCCAAAGAGGTATTTCCCTGCCTGTTTGGGTATGTATTGTGTATTGCCTTTCAAAATTGGCAGCAGAGTTTCCTATCTTTCCCAATTTACCCTGAGAAGCGTGGACTTTTCTTCCCATTTCCCTGTCAAATTCTTCAGGAGAGGAAAACACTCCTTACCTTTAAAGCAATTTCCAACTAAATGCAGGAAGGAATCTGTGAAGCTGATGCGATCTTGGACAGCCAAAACTTTAGAGGGAAACACCTCGCTTGTGCATAAAACAAAACCTCTGGATGTGCTTCCCTGTTAAATATTTAAATATAGTCTTGGCATTCCCATATTCCTCTGAATGGTTATTTCAGAGACTTAAGAAGAGTTTGTGAATTCCTTTCTTGGACCGGACATGGTGAGGCCGGGGTGTTTGAACAGGCTGCTGCACAGAGTGATCCAAGGCATTCCAGCACTGCTGACAGACAAGGTCTCCAATTCTCTTTCTTCTCATTTGGGTTTTCTTGCTTCTTTTCTTGTTTGTCTTGTTTGTTTGTCTGGTACTTTATTATTCTATTTTAATGCTGACAGGAAGAAAATAAACAGGGAAGAGTAGGGATGGTGGAAGTGTTGTGTTTGAACTGTCTTCTGGGTAAGATTTATGGTCTGCTAAGGACAGCTTTTTGGAAAGTTCTCTTCAATCCTCTCTTGGCAGTTTTTTCAGCCTCCTTTGCTGTCTGAAGACACTTCACTTTCTCTGTTTGGAAAGTGCTTTGCTCATTATCTTCTCTGTAAGGGTGGAAGTGATGAAGTCACTTTATGTCTCTCCCCCCTTTCCCCCGCCCCACGCCACTATCTGTGTCCCTCGGTGCCGATTCAGCAACAGCACAGCACACTCACTGCACGACATTTTCCTTCTGCAAAACCCTGACTGAGCAGATACTTGAGCAAACGTGTATTGGAGAACAAAATACAGCAAAGATATGGAGTAGAGTGGCGTTTCTACATTTGCCTCACTCTTTCCAGAGACTATGTCTGTAAAGACAACTGTGGTGTGTGAGAGCAGACAAAGAAAACTCACTCTGGGAAAGAGAAGAATTGTTAGAGAAAACTATTGCTAATACAGAATGCTTTTGATTGCTCTTCAAGATGGGCTACTGCCTGCACATGAATAGTGAATAGATGCCTGGCCTGAAATGGAGATATTCTGCAGAGACAAATGCAAAGGTTAGGGGCCACCCTCCGGGAATTTTAGGTGTGAGAAAGCAGCACAATAATTTTAGGTCCCAGCCCGTAGGAGTGGCCACTGAGGAGCTTAGGAACCACACAGCTTCTGACCACAACTCATGAGCCATATTGTTCTCAGGTCTCTTTCTTTGAAAGATAAACTAAGAGAACAAATTCAATTTTGAGGGAAAAATTTCAGCCAGCTCTGCTGAAAAAACTCAGCAGCACGCCACTGACTTCCCTGAGATCAGCCCTTTGCACATGGAGCTGGTTTGGTTTGGTTTGTTTTTTCTGTTTGCTATGGGCAAACTGAAAAAGTGGCCTGAGCCAGTTTATGTCTGTATCTGAATTTAGCCAGTCTTTTGAATCCAGCTCAGAAGATGAAGATCAAGGGAAGAAAAGTTTTTTAAAAAATGTTCTTTTTCAGGCCACATCCTTCCTATCGTTTTCCCAATTTCACACATTCATTAAAAGAAGAAATGTACTCATGCAGAAAACAAACCAAGCCTTCCAATTGGGAACATATAGCAATTTCATTCAAAAATGCTTCTTTTAAGGCACAGAGTCTATAAAAACCACACCAAGAGAACACTGTACTCTGTGGTCATTTGTTAGTAAAGCTGACAGGAAATCAAAACTGAAAGGATTCTTCTGTAACTGCCAACTTGCTGTAATGGAAGCCAGGGGAAATATATTTATCTGTTTACTTGACTAAAAAGAAAGAAACCAAAACATATTTTCCTCCAATAGTAAAAGGAGATTAGACTGTTACTAGTCACTTGTGTGCTAGACTTCCCTCCAGGCCTTTCCTAATGTTTTGTCTCACATTCAAAACAAATAAAATATGAGCTCTGAGGAAAAGAAAACATTTCACAGATTATAGAAAGTAAAAAGATATTTATGTACCTAACATTTCACCTTATAGCCTAAAGGATATTGCCCAAAACTACACATTATTGAGAACCATAATTTTGTAGAATTTTTTTTGGAAACCGAGATTTCATGCCTGTCATGTACAAAATTGCATCTGCAAAGCAGGACAGGCCTTTTAGAGTATGACTCACTAGGATTGGTTTTCCCTCCAAAATTAATTTTTATTGCATTGAAATAAATAACATGAAATAGAATGGATCTGATTCTGTCACCTTTCCTAAGACTTGATGATCTTAAAAGTCTTCTTCTCTCAAAACAATTCTGGACTTCTTGTAATGGATGATAGATCAATTGAATCATAGTATGCGGGCTACTATCAATCTGATACTAAATGTGATCTCTACAGTTAGATCTCTGCAAGAAACAGTTTCCTGATGATGTGAAGAATAAAAATAACATTAAATATTCCAAGGTCAGGCTCAGCAGTGGATTTTGTCATTGTTACATAGCTCTGATGATGCAGAGCTGCCATAAATGTCTTCAATTAATGTATTTACACAACTTTTCCACTGCCATGTAGCAGTCAAAACCAGATGGCAAATTTTGTCAAAGATATTTCATTTGATTAATTCTTCTGTCTGGGCAGATGCAGTGCAGTCTGTCAAACCCTGAAGATAAATAAAATATTAAGATGTTTTTCGTACAGACTGCTAGTTGGGTAAAGCTTTGATAGCTGTAAGAGGGCAAGAATCAAATGGATTTTTTTCCTAACCATGGTTATTTATCCTACCAGTGTATCTCTGATGTGAATCTTAAAATAACTCTTTTTAGGGTAGTTACATGAGGGAAAGCCGTCAGTTTATAGTGTACAAGATAGTTCCACCAGATAAATAACACATTAGGTTTTGCCCAAGTTTAAAAACCCACAGCAGAAACCATCATATTTGTAGCAAGAGACAAATCTGCACATTACCACCTCGTATCACATCAACATGTTTTGCTGTGGTTTTGTAGGCTTTTCAAATTCTGTCATAATGTTCAAAGTGCTGAGAAAGAATGTCTTGCATAGACATTATTCCTAAGCACTGAATATACCTATAGAAAATCAGTGAGAATAAGTAGACTGTAACTTATGATTTATTTAGCACTACCATAGGAACATGAATAGGTTATGCTGTAACAGAGCACTTAGGTCCTCATTTGAGACCATAATTAAATATATGCTTAACTTCAAGCATTAAGTTAAGACCCATTGACAAGTGCCTGCCTTTGAAGATGCAAATAATCCAGTGAATTTATAAAGCATTGTGACTTTGGCTGAATGTGGGCAAGGACTCCAGTAAAGGAACAGGACTTGTTTATACAGTGCCTAAGACAGGAACACCATAAACATAAAAAAGGCTTCCAAAACTGACATTGAAAATGTTAATAGTTCCCTTTAATTCCTCCTCTCTTTTCAAAATAGAACTTAAAATGACATTCAAAGGCTCAACAATGGCAACTATAAGAGAGAGAACACACTGAAACTTACTTCTAATTTAACCACAGTTTGTGTGATTCCTGTGAAAATAGATGTGGTGCCATGGTTTAGTGTTCAGAGTCTTATTAGATGCCTTATTACATGTCTTTCTGCAGTTGAAAGGTAATGCAGGGAACATTTCAATATGGTTGCATTTTAATGGCATTCCATCCAATTACTTCAGAATCCGTGGGGAGCAGTTATAACGGGCCTGTGCTCTGGAGCTGAATTTGGATTTCGTATCTCTGCAGCATCTGTATTACTCGTCTAGACACATCTCTTAGGATTCAGAATGACAGATTGTATACCAGGCCTGACATTTATGAGATTGAATATAGAGATATATTTATACATGATGATAACTGTATCTGATACATGCTTCATCTAAGATCAGAATGAAGCCGAAAACATTCACAAGTGGCAGGGTCAACACCTCTTTATGATTACATGAGAGAATACAGTACATCTGTATACATGCAAAAGCACCACATCTTCACTTTCTAAACTTTTTTTTCATAAATTAAACTCAGGTCCATCCTCAGAAGGAATTCTGAAGATTAAAAAAGACTCAAAAATATTCTTGAAAAGTGTACTACAAATAGCTCAGTCACATGAATTATTTGATCAAGCCAGCTGAATTTTGTTCAAGAAGTTATGCTAAGTCATTTAGCAAAGCTCAATTCCACATTTCTACAAACCAAGAAATTGCTTTGAGATTAGAATGGAATATTTGTGGATTACAACCAAATGCTAATGACAAGTGAGGATTCACATGGAAGAATCTGAGGATATGCTCCTCTGTAGAGGAAGAATAAGTTCTGAAATAGTTCTTTGCAATCAATATATGCATCAATTTTATTATCATTAAACTTTTATTCCTCTTAATGAATAAACTAGAATTTATTTGAGTTGTATTCATTTTTTGCCTCTGCCTCTGACTTTTCAAGAGTTACTTTATCTTTGAATGTCTGTTGAGACCCTGAGTGCACTCAGGGGCCCAAATATCCCTGCCTGTCCCCAGCACTGTCCCCATCCTGCTTATAGCTCAGGACCCCACTCCAGTCCCCGAAACTGTCAGCTCTTGTCCCAGGGATGTTGTAGGACTCTTTCTCCACCTGTGCTGGCTCATCCCAGCATCAGCCTATCCTCATTCCCACAGAGGTTCCTGAAATCCAGGGCTGGGGCTGCCCCATCTGCCCCACTGCCTGCCCTGCCCTGCCCTGGCTGCCCTGACACCCCTGGCCCCTCGCCCAGGGAACCACCAGCCCTCCCAGCACCACAATAATACTTATTCTTTATTTTTAAATAATTATACTACCTTTTGTTTTTCCATTTCTTATTACCAAACAAAGAAAAAAGCTTCTGATGCTCCTTTCTGCTGTGGTCAAAGTTTTGTGTCTGTGAAGAGGAGTGTCAACCTGAATTACCACTTTTGGTATGAAAGATCCTCCACATCTTTCCCTCATTTAGTAACAAAAAAAAAAAAAATTCCATGTTTTTCAACTGATAATTTTTAACTTCTAAAGGACAGACTTTGTTTCAAAATGGAAATCAAAGGCTGCTCATTAGAAAGTGTTGGGGAAAAAATGTTGCTTGTAGATAGAAGGTTTCATTTTAGAAATGCTCTCCTTTTACAGTTACATTTAATATTAATTCAGACACAATTTAAACTAATTCTAATAAAAACACTTCCTTTGTTGGTTTCATGACCCAGAGGTGGGGGTTAAGATGTTCGAGATAAATTCTCATCAGGCCAAAGAAAGACACTGGACACGTGTCAGGGAACACTTATGTTTTATTATATAGTTGCCATAACCCTAGCAACCAGCCCACTATTTAGACTGAAAAGATGTTGGTTAACAAGCCCTTAAATTCTTACAATACACTTCCACAACAGTGGAGGCGAACAAGCCCTTAATTAAATACACTTCAATAAGTTCTCAACTCCCACAGTAAACTCCTCAAAAGCTGATGGGTCACAAGCCACAACACACCAATATTCAAGGGTGCTGGCTAACAAGCCACAACACCCTGCCACAATGTCCTCACTCCCACAATTAAGTCCACTGTGGAGTGTGGGGTAGCATATGCTAGCTGCATTTTGCCCAGGCAAAGCAAGGGAAGAAAACAAAGAATGTGTTGAGTCCTTAGGTCTCGCACTGGCTGCACTGTGTGGATGGTTGGGAGCTGGAGTTGCAAGAACAAAGAAAGAGAAAGAGAGGAAAAAGAGAGAGAGCCAGAAAAAAGAGAGATAAAAAGAGAGCGCAGGGGCCCAATTTGCTCCCTTTTATAGTTAACCTGGTGCTCACCTCTTATGGAAATTAGACTTTTCATGCAGTTTGTTCCTGCGTTCACAGGCAGCCCTTCTCTAAGAAGTGAGGTGAGGGGAAGTGGACTGAGCCCCTGCCCCCAGGAGGAGCAGGAAGTTGGATCAGAACAGCACTGCCCCACCTCCACAGGACCCTCTCCTCTGATCACACCCTTCCTGCAGCAATACTCAAATGTTTGAGACAAAACATGCTTGGGTCTGGTCCTTTAGAGTTGAACATCAGTGTTGCGTTCAATGACACGATTTTGTTGCAGCTCTGTTATGATTAATGCTTCAAAATGCTCTACAAGATGCTGGTGCTTTCTCCTGAGTCCTTGTGAGATAGAAAGGTAATTGGCAGGTATTTGCCTTCATTTTACTACAAAAGACAAAGGTGATTCCATGCTTCTAAGATTTGTAAGTTTTTCCTAGTTACTAGGTAGTTATTCCTAGCTACTTACATCAAAAATTTTGAATAGAACATGAGAAACGAGAAAACTGGTGCAGTTTTCAAAGGCAGCAGATGTGAACATAAGGACCCCTAAATCCCTTGCATGTGTATAAACACAACAAGCTTTGGTTTTGTGTTTCTTTTTATTTCCTCAAGAAAATTTTACAAATTTGGGATTTATTGACTAGGTGTGAATTTTTTACATTTAACTGTAGTAAACTGTATATCACAGTTGCTGATACAAACATACATATATAAAAAAAAGAAACCTACCTTTCCTCCACCTTAGAGGTTATCAGGCATGAAGAAAATAATTTTAAGCATCTTTAAGAGAAAAGCAAATATACTATCACTGCTTTATTTTATTTTTTCTTTCACTTTGAAAGTGACTACAACCCCATCTATTTGATATTAATTTGATATTGATGTTAAAAACTATGATAGATATTTCCAGATCCTGTAGGATTTTAATTTCATATCAGGCTATTTTTACACATTGATGTTCATAGTATTTTCCTTATTGCTGAAGTAACTAAAAATCATAGTAGCTGTATCCACCCCAAGATGAAATACACACATTTTTTACAGCCATTATGTACAAAACTTTGGTACACGAAGTAATATATCCAAGCTGAATCGAAAGCGTAAGGGAAACTTTGAAGGGAAACTTGAATTCTTTGGTAGAATACAACCAAAATTGAAAGTTGGCAAAGACATTACACAGTTTAACACAAGCTGTTCCTCTCTAATATCATAGTGACAGTTTCATATAAATGACATTTCGTGAGTAATAAAATGACAAATACATCATTAAAATTAGAGACAGATTGCTAAATGGATTAGACTGCAAGTATCTTGGGTTTTTTTCCTTATTCTTCCACATGCATATTTCATCTTGCTGAAAAACTTTATGCCAATGTTGTTCATATTGCCAGATCTTAAAATGAGTTTTTAAATTCATTCAGTTCTACCATGAAACAGCTCTTTGAAGAGAGGAAATTCAGCAATGATTTTTTTAGTATCCTTGAACAAACCACTCCCAAAATCTTGGTTGTATGAAGTGCCAGGCACACACAGGGCCTATACATATATCAAGTAATTGCAGAACAATGAAAGCTTTTTTTTTCAAAAATAAAATCTAGTTTAGGGCTCAGATTAGAGTATCAAAGGTTGTATCAAGTTGTAAAGCTTGGTCTCAAAGTATATAAATAATTAACACGTTTGGGGTCTAGAACAGGAACCAGTCAAACCACATTCAAACAGGCAAATAGTATACAAGATAATAGGAAAAAATCCAAATAAAATAGACTCCTGTCATAAAGAGGCTAAGAGGATGGCCTCTTTAAATACATATTTTTTAAAAAATTAAAATCTATCTAGGACATCTAACATAAAGAGAGGTAGGCAGAGAGGCAGAGTTTTATAAAAGGCTGTCAGAATCCTATGGTAAAAAATACAATTTTCTTTGGGTTTTGGGCTCATTAAGGTTATTTACTGTAATATTCATTACAGAATAACTTAGGAGCACTATCCTAGTCTTATTTAAGTCTTTCAGGAATGTACTGATTTTAGGGTCTATTTTCATATGTCCTTGCATTGTAGACTTGAGCTATATCAGGTGTGGCTATAGTATGTCTGTAGCCCATGAAATTACAATAAACAAGATGATGTTCTATTAATAGAGGAAATAAAGAAGTTTCATTTCCTATGGATGTGTCTTCTTTAAATATCTTTCTCTGTAGTAACACCAAATCTGCCTCACTGAACAATACGGAGCAGTTATAAGAGTGGTCCAGAGCTCTGCGTATGCTGAAACATAATTTTTTGGAGACTCTTACCCTTTATTAAAGTGAGTTTGATCAGAGGATTCAAAGTTGTTAGAAAAAAACAGACCAGCAGATACCTGAACAGTGTGAGTTGCCCACAAGCCAGCAATGTACCATCACAGCAAAGCAGGCCAGCAGCTTCCCATGCTGGAAGGACAAACATGTTTCTTGGAACATCTGACCTAGGAGGAAAAGTTGAGGGAGCTGGGACTGTGCTATGTGATTCTGTACTCCTGTATCCTTAGGAAACTAATTTAACCACATATATGTGAAATCATCAAAATATCTGCGCAGCTGGTTCTTTTTTCTTCATTCTCACTGAAAAAGTAATTTTGCTTATTGGAGACTACTCACACACCCTGAAAATCCCACCAATTTTAGAGAGAGCATTTGAATGGAAAAAACTTGACAGAGAACTCTGGATTTGTTAGAAGTGCCATACGTTTCTCTCAAAGTGATTTGTTAGCCAAAGTCCTCTTTTATGATAACACTAAAATATCTTTTACTGGGGAAACTAATGGGCATCTTATCAGACAACCTTCTTAACAGTGTTCCAGTGGAAACCAGCACGGAGTCGATTTAGAATTACTGAACACAAGAGAAAGGAACCAAATTATCTTTTTTTTTTACTTTTTCTCCTGCAAAACCTGCAGAATTTATAAATTCTGTTGGTAATTGCAGCCTGCGGGAGTAATCTTAACTTTAATTTGGCACTCTTTGATGAATTTGCAAGCTATTAAATGGGAAGTGGAGATTCCACCAAATTGACCATTAAGAAGTATGTACATCTGATACAAATCAGGGCTATTAGTGGCTTGGTAGTTTCCACGTTTTGTTAATGAACTGTGGAAATGAAAAATTGGTAGACTTGGCCAAGGCATATTGTTTATAATAATCTTCAGGATTGCACTGGTCTTGGATCTAGCTGTACGAAACTGTACAAAACTGTCTTCATGCCAAGGCACAAGTGAGAGAAACAGTACTGAAAAATGTTAAAGGGCCTGGAAAGTACTGAATTACTCTGGTGAAGGACCCTTGGCTTCAGCTAAAGCAAAGACCCACGCAGGATGAGCACCTCACTCTGTGAAATATTCTTGTGATTAAGCATGTTCTATTTTCTCCTCTCCTGAAATGAGTGTGTGCACATTAACATCTGTAAATGTCAGACAAGTGATGTGCTGTATTGAGCAGTCTCACTTTAAACCCGTCTAATGCGTGTCCTGTCTTAGTAAAGATACAGATGCTTTCTGTGGTCCTATAAAAATGTGCATTTTAATGATAAATGGGACAGTTTATAGTTCCAATTACTCTTGTCTCCTTTGAAGCAGGAAAACTGGCAATCCCTTATCTAGACTTTAGCAGGTTGAGATAAACCTCGATAGCAAAAAGTATCTGGATTGTCAGAGCTTTTAGCTACAGTAAACTGCTTAAACTAAAAGCAGCTGTTGGTCAAAAAGAAACAATACCCGTCCATTTGTAAGATGTTCTGTGGCTGAAATACTATTAATGAGTTTTTTCTTCAGACAAGAGTCTAAGTTACACACGTGGACACTCATATGCACAAACATGCACATACAGTGATATAAACACATAGAGTTTGAAGAAATCGTGTTTGGCTAACATACAGTAGTCACTTGGAAGAAATAATCCCTGGAGATCGCTGTGTTCAGAAAACTATGGTTTGGTTCCAACAGTATAACACTGAGATTTCACTCACAGTTATGAAAATGTTATTGTTGCCTCTACAGATCTATTATTCCCATTTAATGTCTGGAACAGTAAAATTATCCTCACTGAGAAATCCTATTCTGTCTGCTTCGTATTTGTTTTTAAGTATATTGGAGTTACATGGACAGTGCAGTCTTCTATCATGTCTTCTGAATCATTACCAATATATTTCATTGTATTATATAAGACAATGATTCTGACTCCTTCTGGGTTTTGTACTGCATTTCTTCCAAGCTTCTATAAAGTTTTCTGGTGTAAATTTAAATCTGTGTTTTAGTTAATATTGCAAACAGGAAAAGATATTAATTCAACTTGCAGCATATCTTCAGTGTGCTCACTTTTTTTACAAAACATTGTTCAGCAGTC
Source organism: Rhagologus leucostigma (assembly GCA_013397725.1). Taxonomy (NCBI): domain Eukaryota; kingdom Metazoa; phylum Chordata; class Aves; order Passeriformes; genus Rhagologus; species Rhagologus leucostigma. The sequence continues at coordinate 1,924,226 of VZTD01001045.1, forward strand.
TTAGAAGTCTGCGGGGACCTATTCAGTCAAGAATGAAGTCACCTGTAGTTATGAATTATGTCCCCCAGTTCTCTTAAGATGTCTTCATTATGCACCTATTTTCCCAAACCAGTCTCCTGGTAATATGAAAACCCAAATCTACAAAACCAAAGCTACAACTGACAAACAGTGGCAACAGTACATATGATTTCCAAGAGGTACCAGTGAAAACTTCCCTTCTGTCTGCAAAAGTCTCAGTTCTGCTTGATTTTTCTGTGGTTTCTGTGCTCTTCTAACTTCTGACTAACATCTGTACTCAACTCTCAATCAATTCTGCTCAGATTACAGCATATTTTCCCTTGAAAACCAGTTTGGACAGTCATGAAACTCATCCTCCATTCAGGCTGTACTTCCAAGAGCCTACATAGATACTTGACTTTGCAACGACAGGGTAACGTCAGGACTACTTTCTGAAATTTATGTGTTGGTTCACTATTGGCTATGAGACATGCGTGAGCATCTAGTGGGAAAGATTAAGCTGGCGAAGGAGAGAGTTTGGGTTATTGTAGGTAGTCTCCACACAGTTTATCCCCACACATCTGCCAGTGGAACATCATAACTATGCAGATGCACAGTTTTCCTTCTGGTTCATTTCTGTGGAGGCATCAATACCCAGACAAAGTTTGAATCCCTTCATTACACTCTGAAATTGAAGCCTAAATAAATAATTTCTTCTAACAGAGAGAGGGGATTTGGCAGCCCATGAAAACCTGAGGATTAGCCTTACCCTTTTGTTCATATTTTTGCATGAATTCAGACTTAGTTGATTTCCAGACAGATTTTCCCATTTTCATATGCATATGCTTATTCTTGACATGACATGGCTTATGCCGGGGCTTGGCAGATTGATCCGCAGTCGTGAACTTCTCTCCCAGACAAGGACCTTGAGCCTCTCCTGTGAACCAAAGACCCGAGTTCCTTCTGTCAGGATTTCTTTTGTAATACTATAAAATAGTGGGGTCTAGTCTATTCAGTTTAGGCCCTGGTACCTTTCCAGTTTGAAATGTCTGGTCCCAGAAAAGGGAAGAAAGATTATTTGAGCTTCTCTAAGGTAGCTGCCTGCATTCTCTCAACAGTTTTGAAGAGAGAAAAACACTTCTGAGACCTGCAGATGGAATTTCAGGCTACTGAAATCACATGTCTGCTGTGTGACCTGTAATTTAGGTACCACCAGAGAATAATCCAGTCTGAGGTACCTGCTTATCTTTTTCCCATTGAGAATACAGTAAAATAACAGGAAATATTAATCTTCTCCATTCACTTGTAATGCATTCAACTGCTTTCCTCTGAGCAGAAATTGAAATCTTCAAATTTGCAAAATGATTAAGATTTCATATGTGTAGGACTCCAGGATCTGCTCAGGATATAACCCAATAGCCCCACAGAGTGTTTTCCTCCCTGAGACCATGGTCTGCTGACCTGAGTCACTGTGCAGGCACTGACCTGGACCAGTCAATGAGCATAGGAAATGTACCCAATCTACATGCAGGTACCTGTCCTCTATCAAAATTTGCTTCAATTACGACAACATAAAACTTTCTGAGTTTCTCCAGAACATTTAGACAGAGTTGTGGTGCGGTTGGTCATAAACTGGATACTAAAGCTAAGCTTTAGGTGGTATTTAAAAGGCTGCCGTCTCATCAGAAGTACTTGTGATCAATCTGAGAATTGCTTCTTCTATCCTTTCTCGTTGAAATTTTGTTATTGGCAGATACAGCAATTATTTTTAATTAGATGCAGATGATGAGTAGAGGTGCATCAAACCACGTTATTGAGCAAAACTGAGCTTTCTGGATTTTATACTTTCCCTAACTCAATGAAATTATTTATTTCACCCTGTTCCACAGTTCTCCATTTGCCAATGAAGTAAGACATCCTTGTGTATCAAGATTGCCAAGGGACTGAACTCAAATTTTTAAAATATGGGTATAAAAGTGTAAGGGTTAGAAAAAGACAGTAAAGTCAGATAGACTTTTTAACATAAATATGGATTACAATACTGTGTTATAAAACTTTATTTTCAGTGTTTGTATTACTATAATGCCAGATATTTTGATTCTGCCAGAGCCAATCAGATTTGATGAGAACATTAACTTGGCTTGGTGCCGGGAAATAGGTGTAAACATCAGACCTCATTAGATTTTCCTGAACTGTACTGAAATTGAGGTTTATTTCATGCCATGTATAATTAGACAGTTATTGTAATTATTCCAATTTGTTTCACATCAAGACTTTTGCATTGCACCCTTTTAAGATGAGAACTGAAATCTTCTATGCCCCAAGGCAGATCAAAACAAAATTTGTCATGTCCTATCCATCTAGAGGACAATCAACATTTGTGTCTGTCCTCCAATAACAGCCAACTCCTGATGCCTTTAAGAATGGCAGAATTTCATCAGAACAGAGAATGCCTGTAGATGACGTGTGTATGAGAAAGGAAGAATCTGCATTTTTTAAAGGGTCATTTAAACCCACAATAAGGAATTCATTTCTAAACTACTTTGTAGACTGAGTCCATCTTGAAGTGTCTTGTGAAAAATGATTCTGCAGAACTGAGTGACTGGATTGAATGATTTGGGCGTAAATTATTTCATTACAGTTGAAAGCTTTTTCCATCTGCTGTCCTTCCATGCACAGCCTGTTTCTAGAAGCATTTTTGACAGATTTAAGCTGACTGGGTTTATGTATTTAATTCATTTGTACACAGCAGGGTACAGCATCTACAGGCAGCTTCAGAACTCTGAGGCCAGTGGATCAAAAAGTAATAATTTTTTTTCCCAAATAAAACCAGATAAGCTGAGGAAAGGCATATAGGTTGGAAAAGAGGATGTAACTTTTTTCATTTGTGCTGCTTTTAGTAAAAATTCTTGTTTGCAGTTCATCTTGTGCTCTTTAGGGAATTCTAGATCAAAATCTGCTTTTTACTAGGTTTTGACTATTGTGATCTGTCTGCACCAACCTTTTTACCTTCGTCTCGTAAGACCCTTTCCTCCTTCAGTCATTCAAAACATTTAACCCTGCTCCAACCCAATGTTGGAGAAACATTTTATCTTTTGGGATCAACAGATATTTTATTTCCTGTTGCCTTTGTCTGAAATATCCTGAGGAGTTTTTTTCCAACAGCTATGTTGTTCTGATGTTTGAAATAATTTTCAATTTGGGTATGTGGTTTCTTGAAAAAATTATCATACATCTGCATTACATTTTTATTTTATTGTCAAATTCTTTCCACTTTTTACTGTCTGGAAATTCATCGAATAGTAAAGGACAAGTAGTGCCTCTGGAACTTAGTGCAAGGGAATACAACTTTCCTGAAAATTATAAAATGGGATATCACATGATTACCTCCTCTCAATTAATGATGAGCATACTATACAATTCTCTTTGAGCCTGTACTATTTACTAATTTTTACTTAATTTCGTAACAAAACTCATTGTACTATAAATATTCTGTATGCCTTGCGGATACATATTTGTCTGTTTGGGGAGAGGGTACTGGTCTTCTCATAGTAGTATATTAAGATTATCCATAAAATAGTGTAGAATAGTTTCAGACTAAGAGGAACACAAGATTTTTGAGAAGGGATTAGAGGAAAAAAAACAAGTGTAAAGGTAGCAATGCTTGACCAGATTTATGTAGCTACTTCTTATGGCCATTCACTATGATAATGTGATACTAATTTTCATCAGAGAAACTCATCAGCAGTCTTGAGGTTTTAGAAGCTACCTACCAGCAAGGATACTTTCTAAGATTAACCTATTGAATGAGATGTTAGGACCACATTTTAGTTCTTAAAAAGCTTTTAAACTCATGAGCAAAGTCAGGTTTGGCTTCATGGTCTATGGTTAATAAAATTGTTCTGTTGAAGCATCCCATCAAAACACTCTAAATGGTTGCTCTGGCTGGGAGATACGTTTTCTGAATTGATATCCTTCTGAAATCAGAGCAGTACTAGCATGTTTGGAAAGGGCAGAAGATGAGATTCCAGAACTATTTCTGCAGTGCTCCAATCCTGAGAACACACACAGCTCCGTGGAAATTTAGACACCATGAAACAACTTCAGTGGTTCAGGGAAAGGTTTTCTGGTGCAGAAGTAACAGTGAGTGCAACTGCAGCTAAACACTTTTCCATGATTGGTATTGTCATAGGAGAATGTGTAAAAGCAGGGCTAGATCAAAAGTGAGTGTGCTACAAGTAGAAAGAGAAATGCACATATCACCTAGTGCTGCTACAAGGCTTTTGGATTGTGGTACAGTCTATACTGATCAGCCAAAACATCCTCTCGCTTTCCAGTAGAGTAGGACACCTGTTAACATCCTGATAGCACAGTGGGGCCACATGTGCTCCCTAGAATATTTTTTCCTCTGTTGTACGCACTCTGTCCACCAATGCAACAAAGAAAAGCTCATTCATGCCTTATCACTGGGTCCCGCCATTTTCTCAACTTTCCCGTCTTGCATTTTGATGATGAGGCGCAACCTGCCTCCAGATCACCTTTTGCTCACGCAAACTTTATTGCCAATACATCTCACAGCCTTCACCACCAGTTTTGATACCGAAACAACACCATGAGTCAGAGAAAAGAAATTTGGATAATAGATAAGAAAAAAAAAACGCAGGTCACAGTTAATCACAAATTTCATAAGCATGAGATCTGAAGAAGTGTGAAGCATCAGGCTAAGAGGAATCATGGACACTCCACATTCAAGGGAGAATACATCATTTCCAATGGTATTATTCTGTGAGAATGAGGGGAGTATATGAACCAATAGGTTTTGTTCTGATAATTCATGATGTTTTCAGTCCATAACAAGACTTGAGGACAATAATGAGAGTAGTCTTTCATTACAACTCTGTTGGTTATATAAAAAAAAGCCAAAAGCATTGTCCTTTTCTTGATACGCTTGTCTAGCACTTTTGTCTTTGATTAAGTATAGTTAGAAGGACAACTGTATTGAATTGGGTGGCCAACATCTTCAGAAATTAGAAACAGTCATGCAAACCAGAATTGGAAAGTCATCACAGCAGTTTATCTCTTGTACAAATAAACTATTACTGCTTTGTCCCAGTATTCCTCCCTGAGTATCAGAACATGATATGAACTTTCTTCAGTGAAGATCCACCACGTCTCCAGGAGAAAAATTAATGATCTGCTGAGCCATTTGTCATTAACTCTAGATACCAAAGACACGAGAGCTGATTTGGAAGGAAAAGTGTGATTCCACAGTCTTTATTTTAAATCCATTCTGCTGGGAAGTTTTTGGGTAAGTTTGTGTTTTTTGGTTGTTGTTTGTTTGGGGTTTTTTTTGCTTTTTGGTTTTGTGGGGTTTTTCTTGTGGAATGTCTTATAATCTTGACTTTAAAAATTGCAGGCAAAGAAACTTCTGTATATTTTCATTTCTCCTCTCTTTTTTGACACTGTAAGTCTTCTCACAGAGCTGCTACTGAGGGGAGTAACATGATACTTGGTGACAACCAAAGTAAAAAGCACATCTGCCCCCAAACATGTACTTTCTATCCACAGATCTGTCCATTTTTTTCATTCAGTACTAATGTGACACTGTCAATTCCATTAAAGAGACTTGTTTTTGCCATGAAAATTATGATTAGACTTTCATTACATTTAAAACATGTTTTCACACATGTTTCTTCAGCCTTCAGGGCAAAACACCCTCACCTACTTCTTGGCTTACTCTTAATTCATTTTGTGAAAATTAAAATAGCTCAAGTAAAAATTGGAGGAAGAGAGAAAATCTGTCTCCCTTTTTGCCCTCTCTTCAAAGAGGTTACTACTTAGCACATTACTAGTTCTTAGTCATAATAATTGTGAAGGAAGTCAGTCCAGGCTGTATCACAGCCAGTGAAATAAATTGCTGGTTATTCCATCATCCAACGATCAAATAGCAAAATGTTTGTGTTGAAGAAGGGCAGAAGCTTGTCCCTGAACTTCCATGAGAATTTGTGTATACTCTGAAACTGATGGCCAATACATGTCAGAGGCTGGAAAACTCCCCTTTGTGTGAGTTCAAAAGGAGCAAAATATGAGATAGCCACCAAGCTAATATATGATATTTTGCTCAAGTTGGGCACATGTCTTAGAACAGAATTCTAAAGACTTCAGAAGGAAAATTCAGAAACTGAAAGATTTTTTAGGAGCTCACGTGAGGATCTCGGAAAGTGTCTAGTTTAGACTAGACCCGTACATTTAAGCTGGTTAAAACTAAGTGAGATGAACTCAAACCACTAACAATTTTAAGTGGGAGTTGAACTTATATGCTAGTTTGTTCTGTGAGTCAGGCCAAAGTGCCTGTTATGACTAAGGAAGTTATTTGAGACTTTCTAGGGGCTAGATCACTGGAGACTTACTCAAACGGCTGAGTCCTCACATTCTCATCTAGCTGATGTCAAAAGACACTCCTGAGAAAGGTCAAAAACTTGACTGACTCTTTTGAGTTTATCAGTTCCACACCACTTTGAAATTATCATTGTAGTACAAGAGGAATATTCCTCATTAGTTAAACTTGCTGTCTTGGATTAAAGCTTAGCTGTGGAAGGGAGGTCCATCATCAGCTAATTTGTTTGTCTGCCTGGCAGGCTATTATTTTGCTGTGGAAAAACCTTAAGCCCACAGTATAATGGCATTACTGTCTGGTATTCGTAATTCTAGCCACACAGTCCTCTTTCTTCAAAATTCATCTGCTCATTATTTGCTGAAGCCAACTTTATTTTTTCTGCAAGATGCAACAATAAGTAAACAACATATGTTGTTGATTCAAAGAATTAACAAAAGAGTGGTTTTTTTCCTGCTTGAAAATCCTGTCTGTTGAGTGTGTGTAATATACTTGCTGCTTTTACTAATTTCTCCTTCTTCTAGATGTTTGCATTCAGAAGCTGAAAAGTACTTAGACGTTAATTGCACATGTGCTTTGAGTCATGAATTTATCCTTCTAAATATATCTTATATATACTTAGACAAATTCCTCTCTTTTTTCTTATTCTATCAGTCATTGTACAAACATATGAGTACAAACATTTGTCTTGATATTTAGGAAACTATTGTGCATGGCTGGGTGAGTTGAAGTTCCTATTTTTCTGCAGTGGAGTACGATTTCATCCCTGGGTTAGTGACATTATGTTTAGTGTACATGACTTGTGTGTGCTCTAACAGCAGCCAGCATCTAAAGCCTGCTCTTACTGACATGGTTTTCAGTTGTGCCAAACTGTTACTCAAACTTTACCACTTTTACCTGCAAGAAGGAGTCCAGGCATATTATAAATGTGATAGTGGAAACAAACTTCTGTTATTCTCAAACCCATATTGAAAATTGCACTATTAAAATCAATAAAGAACATTTAGCTGAAAGATATTGGTGCGTTTGATGGCCCTTTACAGTCAGTGATAGTAAAGGTGTAACTTTATTGTAATTCGATCCTTCCCAGTAACTTTACCCACCCACCCAGTTTGCAGGAAATCCTCTGACTCACATTTTTGTTAAAATCCTCAGGCTCTTACTTTGTCTAAATTGTTCTTTGGCTTTGAAGACCTTTTATGTCAGTGAAGAGCTTGTGTATGTGTTTGTCTAAATCTCAATCACAGGAGGATTTACATAGGAAATTAAGATTAAGTACCAGCAAATATAATTTGTAAAATAGTCGTCTAGACAGGGGATGGAGCCACGTAAGACTTAGCTGGCCAATCAAAAAGCATAACGTGCAATGAGTCACATGAATATTCATACTAAGGAACTGGCAAATGATCAGAGTCTGAGACGTCACCTAATAAAAAATAGCAAAGAACTAAAAATTGAAGAATCATACAAGTATCTCATTTTGCAAAATTAACCTATGCCATGTCTTTTCACAATCACTTTTCTAAAAGCTATCAGTTATTTGAACTTAAAACTTTTTTTCCCAATGCTCACTGCTGTGCTAATTCCAGGTAAACTATTGTCATAGTTTTATACAGAGTGTATTTTTCTCTTCTGCTAGCACTAGAAATCCTTCTATTTCAAAACATCTCCTTTCAGATATAGTTGAGAACAATTTTTACACAAGATATATTGCATAAATTCAAACCTGTATAATACTACATATAACTCACTATATTCAGTTCTCTGTGCCTATGTGAATTAGGTAATGGTAAGAGGAGGTGATATATGTTTAGCATTTCTTCTTCTGAGTACTGATGGAGACACACATTCATATCCAGTACTTTTAAACTATGACAATAAATTGTTAAATTATTAAAATAGAAAAAATTATATTTTTCTTTTATGCAGCTCCTGTTTTTTTTATCAGGCATTAAAACGCATTCTACATAGGACTTACGAAATAAAAACCAAGATATATGTCAGTAATGAGTGAAAGGTTTCACTAAGTTGCAGTAAAATTTACAGAACAAAACAGAAGAATGAGATAATAAACATCACAGTAAATTTATTTTTCACTTATATTGTGTTTTTAATTGATATTAACTGGTAGGTACATTTTAAAATGCATCTTAAAGTTTAGATTTTTTTTAGGATAACTATAAACATGCAATATTTAAAAGCATATATAAAGTCTATATATTAATAACAAATGCTTAAATCTAATAGTGCTAACACAAAGAAAGAGAATGAGAATATTATCTCATATGTCCAATTTAATCAACTATTTCACATTTTCACAATATGTTTACATATGATGTATACACTAGCTATTATTATTTTAAATAAGGTAGAAAGTAATTATTCTTTTAATATATATTCTCTGTGGACATTGCATTTAAGCTATTCATACCTACCTACTTGCATAGAGTTCTGTCAGTTTTTTGTACAATAATGTAGTCTGCATTTCATTGTCTCCATCTACTCAATTATTTCTAATCTTTTCTGACATCTTGTTCGTGAAGACCTGTCTGAAATCAGGCATCTGCTTCTGATTAGAATCAGTTGTGATTTACACATATCAGCTTCTAATCTTGCTTTAGTCACTGGACCTTCGTGTGGTCACTAGTCCCTACTGGCTGAATGATTTCTAATTTCATTATCCTGCATTAGTCACCATCTAGCAGATGCAGACATGAAAAATTTCCCAGTAGGTTTATAAAGTCATTTATGACAGGAAGCAATTTTTCAGTGCATTCATCACTTCTGTCTCCATCACGCCATTTCTTTCAGCAAAGGGTTTTTGAAATATAATACCAAAAAAGGTGAAACCATACAGCTCCATCTACAATTTTAATGACTATGCCTCCAACTTTTCCATATAGCCTAAGCTCAGCTACGTTGTTCATTGAAAAGTGAGTCTTTTCTAAATGATTTATGCTAACTTCTGTATACTTCTGGTTTTACTTATCATTACCAGTAATCATTGTAGCTGTGAATATATTAAAGTTCAGTGGTTATTCTCAAAGCCATTAATTATTTACTCTTAGTGACATGTGATTGGTTCCCAGCCATACTGTGCTAACCACATTGTATTAGCGCTGTATTAGCTGATACTCTCATTACATCTTTTTTTTATTATTGAGCTAAAAATAAATGATAGACTAATGAATAACAAAACTCAGATTCTTTTAATTAGTAAATTCATGTCCTCACTGAAACAGACAGCTTCCTGTAAGGGAACAGCTTTGTTAGAGCAGCTGAGATGGTTTGAATAAACAGGATATTCAGCACAGAAGACTTTCTTCAGGTATGAAATGGTGCAGTCCTCAAAGTCAGACATATTGCTCCAAGGTTTAGTAAACCTGTTATGAATTAGACCTATGGGGAGAAAATGTAGTTTGGAACTGTGAAGCAAAGAGGAGGGAGGAGGTATTTGCGTAACTACTAATCAGCTAAATTATATGGGAGAGAATAAAGAGAGGTAGGTGACTTGTTGGCTGTGGGACATGGAAAAGAAATAAGTGTTATGGTAGGATATTCATGTGAAATATTCATTTTTCAAACAGTTACGAGAGGTAAACCCAAACATAACATAAAATTTGACAAATACAGGAATTCATGAGATGCAATGAAAGCTGAAAGATGTGGAAGAAAAGATGTTCCTTATGTTCATTCTTCAGCAGGTTTTAGTCAGTGTATCATTTAAAGATTTCTGGAACATTATTACCCTTAGAATAAAATTAATTTATTAATTTTAATTTTTAATATGGGCTATAGCCACAGATTACAAGAATAAAAAGTATATATTTTTTTGGAGAGTCAGCTTAAATATTTTTTTGAGGGAACGGTAATGTTCAAGCAGAAAAATCATTCAGGACAGAGGAGCCATCACATGGTCTACTTGTGGTTCAGAAAGGTCTAGAATTTATGTTGAAGCTGATCGCTACATGGGAATAAATGCGTTATAATAATCTGTGGTTTATTATTGCTCCTGATTTTAACGCTGTGATTTCCAATTTTATATTTAAATCTACTCTGGCTCTTATATTCCTCAGGTCATGATCCAAAAAGGATCAGTGATTGCATGAGTGTGCTTTTAAAATGCAATAAACTCAATGTTTCAAAAATTAAGTAAACATTTAAGTTTAAACCAAAGATATTTAGATAGAAGTGCTAGCAAATGTATTTTTTTTGGTAAAAAACTAGAAAAAAGTAAAACTGTTATTAAATGGGTCTCTTAAAGAAATGTAAAGGTGACATCCTAATAAAAGTTATCACTTTCTCCATTATCAAACTATTCACAGGCATAGTCTTGCAGTTAGGATAGTGAGTATTGAAGCACCACTGTATATCCATTAAATATACAATAGTAATTTTGCCTTTTCTGACTTTTTTTCAAACTCAGTTTTACCAGAAATCAGTTTAGTTTTTTAGTTTTACAGTGAAATATAACTACGTATGGAATGATATCTTTTTTTTCTTGTTTTTGTCCTTTTTTTAAAGAAGACCACAAATAGAATTGCTGGTACTTCTGTTACTATATTTTGCTTGTTTTAACTGGAATGGAAGCTACATATGGAATAAAGTCCCTTAAGCATCCCATTCCTATTTCTTTGTAATGAAGTGTATGGGTAGTGATGGTCCCATTCATGGAAGAACTCCCTATAATCTGTTTGACCGCTTCAGCTGAGAAAAGAACATTTGATGACCTAGTAAGTCCTGCATGATTTACTCATGACTAGGGCTTGAACTCAATGAAATGAATATTTTGGAAAAATATTAATCTTGACTTTTCATCCAGGAAGGACAAGATGTACCTTAGAGCCAGGACATTTCAAATATCAGGCCTGAAACCCTGTCAGCCATTTAAAACTTTTTTTCTCATGTCAGGAAAGTTGGTTCACCTGTTTTTTCTGGAATACTTTATTCCCCACTGTGTATCTAAGGAATTACACCAAGGCAGACTGACCTGAAAGCAATCATGGTGTAGATTCAGTTGAATATCTGAGTCAAGACAAAATCAGGTTTTATGAAATTGAGAATGGAGTATGATTAAGGGGGAGTGAAAGAAAGATAGGTGATATAGAAGCAGTTATAGCATTCAGGCTCTCAGCTTTCCTTCTGGTAGATATGAAATTTTGCCCAAAGAAAATTTGTTAATACATACATTTTGGAAAATCTTTTCCTTTTGTTGAAACAATGAAGTACTAGGGAAAAAATCTATCAAAAAATTCCTAAGCACTTCAGTATCGCTTTTTGTGGGGATAGAGTCAATTTGAGGGGGCTAAACTGAAAACTAAGCATATAGCTTCTCTCCATATTGTGCCTAATTAAAGAATGGAGAAAGCTAATCACTTGTAACTGGATTTTTTTTCTATTACTTTTTCTTCCCTATTTCCAGTTGTTCCTTTACTCCCCAAACTTATTTTTCATTACTTTTTTATTGGATAAGTAGGTGTCCTCAGAAATCTGTTATCTATGGCAAAGGAAATACATTATATTTTGCTGGACCTTGTAGTAAGCTTCAGTTCTTCAGGTTTTTTATATCCGTTGACAGGGAATACCCTAAGCAGCATGAGGTCCAGCATTCACTGGGAATGTTTGGCCTTGAATTCCACAGCTTATTTTGACATAAGATAATCAAGCATTGCCTAAGGCAAGAAGTTGTGTGCATCTCTTTCGTTTAGGGGTGCATGGGATGGCCTGTTCTTGGAGGGCTTTTCTGCTCATTCTCATAGTCAGCGCTAGCTCATATTTCTGTTTGTTTCTCCATGGGCCACTTTGAGTATAGCAGATATGTATTCACTCCGTGATCTACAGCTAAGGCATATTTCCTTAGCTGGGAGCCGGCTGAACCTCAGCTAAAAGCTGACATGTGGTTTATTTTAATGGGAAATCTCTTCTGTTTCATCATGGTATTTGTCATCCCGAAGTAACTGCGAGTTGTAGTCATATATATCTTCTCCCTTGAGTGGGATTTCCCATATGATGGGAAAAAATTGCAGAGTGTCATGAAATTTGAGTACTGAAAGGGAACACCTTTTCTCAATCTCCAACTGTTTGAAACACAAAGTAATAGCATCCCAGCAACAAGACAAGCAGGCTATTATCAAAGCATACCTTTTTTCACTTTGACATATCTCTCACAGAATCTCCCTGACAAAAATAAGAAAAAAGAGTGTGCTAACAGTTTAAGATTTTCAAACATAGGTAATTTGAATCTGTTTAGAAGCAGCTAAGGAATCTTCCCCACCTTGGACTTCAATTTTTATCTAGGCTTATTATATGAGGACTATGATAATCAGGGCATTTTACTGTAGATAAATGTTTTTCACCACAGTTTGAAATTAGAACCATTAAGTAATTGCAGGTATTACCTAGTTAATGGGTGACAGATTTTGGGACCTGGCTTCAGCGGCCTAAAAGAGACTCCTGTAGGCAAAGGAACCTAGACATATGTAAATTGTGAATACTCAGAGTCTGTAAGAGTGACTTAATAACTTGGTGAGTTGTTTTGAATGATGCTGGAATTGCCTATGAACTGAGTACAAAAGCACGTTCTGCAAAAGCTGATGCCTCTCTTGCATTCTTTGACAGCAATACCATGACATAAGTATAGGTCTCTTAGTGAAAAAAACTAACATTTTCTAAAGCATTGATCAGTCATTCACCAGTTCTCTGATGAATTGGAGTTGAAATTAGAAGAGTTCTCCTGAAAATACTATCAGTCAGCTAAAAGGTGTTATGATGCAGTGGAAATCTCTTTTTGACTGAAAAATCCATGCATGGAGAAAATCGTATGCTTTCCTGAGCTCTCGTACAAGAGGAGGTCAGTGACGTGCCTGGACCAAAAAGGAAAATTGGGGCTGATCACATACCAAACTGATTAGATTGTTGGCTCTTCTCTACAAAATACAAAAAAAAAAGAAAAGAACTTTATTGTGCTTTCAGTTAAGTTCCTTATAAACTGTGACTTTTTTCGCCCACTCAATGGCATTCCTCTGCAGTGCAGGGACAAGGACAAGGGTTAATAAATAAATAATAATTTTCAAAGTTTTATTCGTAATATTGAAACATAGGAGGCAGGAAAAAGTTAAATATAACATTAAGGACTGCAATTTTCATGCGTGGAAATACGTTACATATTTTAAAAGTGCTACATCTTGATATGGTCAACCAGTTGAAGTTTCAACAATAAAAAAAATACTTTGATTTCTTTTATAACTTAGTGTCCATAGTTTCCTCTCTGTTTCTAGACACCTTCTCATCTTTACTTCTTACCCCTTTCTTTTTTTTCCTTTTTCGTCCTTTTTTTCCTCCTTCTTTTTTTTTCTTTTTCTTTCCTTTTTTTTTTATTTTAGTAAAGCCAAGGAAATCTAAAACTACTCTGCCATCCAGATCTATCTATCTGTTATGATGGAACTAAGATGCCTAACTTAAAAACTTAGGTGATCAAGGGAAAGGAACATGTCCTTCCAGAGGGAGAAATGTGATCCTGGTTGGACTGATTTGACATAAAATGAATATTGGTTTCTCTTCATGGGTATAGTCCAAGCATCAAAGACGAATGAAGGCATGCATGTGCAAAACATGGGCCCAAATAAACTGTCAGATGGAAACAGTAACTAAAGACAGAACACAGGGGTAATATACCTCTGGAATTTTCCTCAGGGTGAGGGGAACTCACTAGAAACTGTGACAAAAGCTAGCATATAAAACCGTCTGGTTTTAGTCAGATTTAAACTCATCTGTGCCAACATCATATTGTTGCTAGTGGTCAGCAAACACTTTGGTAACTGCACAGCTGTGCAGCTTCCAGCCGTCTCTTCTTGGGGCTTTCTCAAACTGAAGATTACACCACATCATCAGGTTTATTAGTTTTTGATGGATCTTCCACTGCTTAATTTTTTTAATGTGTTTTTTGAATCCATTTACACTTTTGGCATGGGAAATTATCTGTGGCAGGGATTTCCACAATATAATGAGGTGTTGTGTGAAAAAGTACTCCAGTTACTTCCTTCAAACCTACTGCCTGATAATTCTACCTAGTTCTTTCTTATCCTCGTGTTATAAAATACAGAGAATTATTATTCCCCAGTGACCTTCTCAACCTATCCATGGTTTTACAGCCTGTCAAATCACTCTTGGTTCCTTCTTTTCCTGAGAAGAGTTCTAGACTTCTCTTAAAAACCTCTCAGATGGAAAGCATTCCTCTCCTCTCATCATCCTTTTCACAGCTCTCTATATCTTTACAAGTTTTACTCTATTTATTTGGAGATGAGAGTGGTGAGGATCACTTTAAGCAGCATAGCAGGTGTTTTTGATTTTTTCAGTGGCACAAGGTTTCCTACTGTGTTTTTAACAGCATTCTATTGTCATCTCATTGCTGATGATCATTGAACTGGTGATTCTAGAGAAATAACGATGATCCAAAGATCCCTTTCCTCATTGAGGGAAGTTTATTTAAAGTCCATAATGACATGTGAGTAACTAGACTTGAACTATTTTATGTTTATCAACACTTAATTTTCATTTGACCTTTTAACCATCCAATATCATCTAACATATTCAATTCTCCAAAATCAGTTTCTAGCATTACTGTCTTGAAAAGATGTATATCAACAGCTTTTGTTTTCCTTTTCACCGCAAGCCATTTATATTCAGCCAGATGCATTGAAGTGCAGGTCTTCATGGATTAAAAATAGTAACATTTCAGATTGTTTGTTTTCATTATTTGTTTCCCAGCTTTTAACTGACCATTAGTCTCTGAGGAAACCTTTCCTGTTAGAGTAAGAACTTTGATGAGGAACTTTGAAAGTTCTTTGAAAATCCAGGTGTATATGAAGGAGCTCATAGGTAATGCTCTTTCTTTTCTCCTAGTCCATAGTGAAGCACATTTTCCACCAGCTAAACCCATACTGAGGGTTCTTCATTAAATCGTATTTATTTATGTGGTTCATTATACAGTTCAGCTACTTGGTCCAAGAAAGAAAAGACTTACTAATGTGTATTTTCCTGGATATCTCCCATCAGATTCTTTGAAAACCCACCATTTCATTCAGCATCTTCAGTCTTCCAGCAACCAAGATGACTCAAGAAATTCTGACCATCTCAAATATAATCTGATTTTGAGTTTTTGAGGGAAAATTATTTTGTTTTCTTAGTGTTATCAATGATAAAAAAGTCATCAGAACTCTGAAACTATTCTAAGTAAACTTCAGTTTCAGTTCTTTCCTTGGATTTGTCTGTCATAAGGAAAGGCTCAGTGTCAGAGCTTATCTGCATTACTCTATAGTGAAGATCAACACCAATAATTCACCTAGTATTTCTGCTAAGACTGCATCTTCTTGGAGAAATTATTTTTTTAATCTTTTATATCAACCAGCAGCTCTGAAGACAAACTGGCATGCTTCCTGCTTTCGGTGTGTTTGAAAAAGTTTTATTCATAGTTTTTAACCCTCTTGCAATTATTTAAGAAAGTGATTTTTGGCCTATCTTACTCTAGGCTTGCCAGAGTTTATGCTTAAATCCACCACTTTTGCTTGAAAGCATTTTATGTTTCTTGAAGAAAGCCCTTCTGGTTCTAATGCCCTGTGTTATTCTTCCGTGATGGCTTCCTAGGGATCTGTTAAGGTCTCTTTGGGTAGGTGGTACAAGCTTACTCTAAGTCTTTGTTACAGTGTTTTAAAACTATTTCCTTGCCACCTGTGAGCAGTTTGCAGAATGTGCAGGAGGCAGACATCTGTTAATAACATATTTGAGGGAAAAAGAGATTTTGTGTTACAGATGCTCATGTGTTTGACGGTACTTGAGATTAGGATTCACAGCTTGAAAAACTCTTTAAGCTATGCCTTTCAAAATGAATTAAGACAAACATTCATGGTTGGACTCTATGATAAAGGTTCTTTTCTAACCTAAATAATCCTATGATTCTGTGATTAGTCATTGACAAAAAATAATTTGAGGTATTTTTTTCATGTAATATGAAATGTTAGTTTGGTGGTTTTTTTACTACTACAAGGGTTAATATTCTATTTTTCAGGGAAAACTTCAATAACTTATTGAATGTGAAGAAAGGAATATAGTTTTCCATTCTGAACATCAGCAAAGGTTTACAGATTTTACTTTCTTGTCCAGGGTTGTTTGTGCTTCTTATACAAGGAGGAATCCTGTAAAACACAGAAATAATACTGAGAATAGAGACTCTTCTCAGGCAAACAGCGTGGAAGAAAAACAGATGGAGAAAAGGAAGTTTCTTTGCTCCAACACTAGACAGAGAATATTCAAAATCTCCATAAGGAGGAGCAGGCAAGAATTTGGTAGTTGAGGCCGTCTTCTTGAAAGAGGAAATGTGTAGTAGAGGTCCCTTTTAAGAAGCTTTGAAAGCAAGTTTATTGTCTCTGAATATATGTTCTGGCACCAGGACAGACATCAAGAAAAGAACATAACTCTTTCTTCTCTGACAGATGTCCTTCTGAATGAATGCCCATGGCATTTGTGAAGTCAGGCATTTGAGAAATCAGCACTTCTAAGTAGAATTACATATTTTCTGAGCCCAAGAAATGGCATTTTCAGGATACAAGCTTTTACATCTTTTATGAGAAATGTTTGACATAATGTCTTTTATATAAGTTGGCACTTAAAGGTGTGAATAAAGAACATGTAATGAATGTTTGACACGTAGGATGTGGGACAGTTCTTTTTGTTAGGATACTTCCAGTGTAATGAGGAACATTACTGGTTATGAGTAGCTCATCTTAATTTTGTTAAACAAATAAATAAATAAAATGAAACATACTTTTGTCATAAAGATGACTGCTACAAACCACTTTTCTTCTGCTGTGACTTCAGACTACCTTTTCTTAGTATATTACTCATTTTCCCTAAATATCTCCTTCAGGACAAACCTAAAAAGGTCAAATCCTGGTTTATGCAAAGCTGGTTTTGACTCAGTGGTATTGTTGAAATAGAAAAGTGAACAGTATTTACACACATGGTAGACAGGAAATATATTTCTCCTTTGTCAAGAAATGACATAAGTTTTTCTCATAATAATACTCTGCATTTTATTAGGGGAAAAACATGAACCATAAGAAACACAGTTGAGGGGGAGTTGCTTTGTAATTAAAACAGGATGATTTCACCTACTTAACTGTCATGATAGATCCAAAAACATAAGCATGTCTCAATTACTGTTTTGTATGGCACATCATCATTTCAGTACAAATTGGCTTCAAAAGTCTAAAGCAGTAAAGTCCTGAAACTAGCATGGATAGATGGAATGGAAAAATATTAACTATAATAATATCTTGCTCCCTATGTGGGCCTATGGCTTCAGGAAGAACGAGTTATACAACTTTCAGTTAAATGTATGATTTACTCTTCCTAATATATTTTCCTTTCTACTTTGCAAATAGGAATCTAGATCTTCCTGTAAAGAGTGTTAAAAAGAGAACTAACACAAAAAATATGTTTATTAAGATGTCCAATGCTCAACAAGTCAATTTTTTTTCATATGCTTCGATTTCAGGTAAGACTTAGGAGCTGGTTCAGCTTAGCATTGCAGTGCCTGGAACTTGGGTGTTATAAGTGTGGGGGTTAGATCTCTGCTCTGTATCCTGTGTACTCAGATAGAGATAGGCTCTGAAAACTGACTCAACAGCACTAAGGCAGCTGATAGGAGATGTCAAAGCAGCAGTTTTATTTGAGGTTCTTTCACAAGAATGTTTTGGTATACACCTCAAGGCTGCAGACAAGAAAGCCTATGAAACTACAGTTTAGTTCTTGAAACTCTTTTCTAGGCTTAGGTGCAAAGTTTTGTTTGGGTTTTTTGTTTTTTTTTCTTAAACATAATTTTTAGTGGAGCAATTTTCTCCATTTCACATAGTACTCTCTGAGTCAGGACATCCTCATCAGTTTTTCTATGCCCAACCTGTTTTCACTAAAAGACAGTACTGTAAGGAAAGTCTAGAGGAGATCCCACGTTCTGGTAATCTCCTCTTCAGCAGGAGGAATTATACTCTGTTTTCAAGGAGAGGAATGACTGAAGTGTTACGGGAACAAACTGTTTTAGAGGGAACTGCCCCATCTGTTCCTAGGATTTCTTAGAAAGTTCCTAACTACCTGGCTGTGGAGGAAGACCTAGGATGTGGATCTCAAGCAGAGGAATGTAGAAGTCCTGTGACTACAGGATCTTTGCTCAGTATGCAAGCATTCAGAACTATTTTTCAGAGGCATCTGGCCCCATTTGCTGGCTATTTCTATTAAGTCTGGATCAACCTACTCAGTGGGCAATGTAGGTTAATTAGATCTTCTCTGAAGCTCCTGATCTCACTCTCCTATCTCATTTAGGATTGCTACTGGAGCACAACCTCTGATCCAGAGGACTTCTGAAGAAGTCTTTCTTGAGTGGAAAGGTGAAAAAAAAGAGTGAGAAAAGAACATATTTTGCACAAGTTGCCAGGCACTCTGCAATTCACCACTTCTACATCTGGAGAAGTCTCTGGAAAGGTCTCTCAATGCCTCTTTGGCAAAAATCAAGAACTGATGTGCAGGACTTAGTTGTCTTTATTGTCTAGTGTCATTTCCAGTGTGATGGGGATCCTTCTTAGTCCATAGATTTTTTTTCTGGGGAAATGTCAGTCCCATAAGTTCAGTGGCATTGCGTTTTCTATGGTGCTATGAAATGCTGGCATAGATCCCATTGACTAGTTCTTCATGCTGATTGTTGATTTCCTTCCAGTAATGCCACATGAAGTATCTGGAAGTAGAACTTGTTCCACATTTGAAAGATATAGATAGTAATTTACTGAAAAATTGTTTTTATGCTCAGATCCCTGAGTTTTTATTTTTCTGATCGTAAAAGAAGGACAAATTTTAGTCCCTTTGGTTTGTGCTCCTTCATGGTCAAAGTAATTTTAGAAAACCAGCAATGGCACAACTCTAAAAAAGTCAGTTCAGGCTATGAACCAGCAAAAAGCATTTGCTGGTGTTCTCATGCATGGAGGCTGTTCACAAACTAACCTGGATTCACACTTTGAGAGATACCCACTGATCTTTTTCCATTTGAGCTCCTGTGTTTCATGTCATATGTCAGGCAGGACTGCCAACTTTCCATTGTTGTGCACTGCTATTTGCATCACAGAAAGAGATTGCTGAAGAAATAGTTAAAAACGTAAATGTCTTTCTTATGCCAAGTAGTTAATACATTAAGCTGTTGATTTATGCTTTGAATGCTGTATGTTTGTGTTTCAATGTGTTTTAAGTTACTGTGCTCTTTTTTTTTTGCTTTTACTTTTAATCTTCTGTTCTTTGAGCCTGTTATATAATCATAGATTTAATTTACCAGTTGTACTTCCTGGCCTTAAAGATTTACCACACAAGAAAAGAAACACTGTGAAGAGTCATAGTACTGATATAAAACAATTTTCCCTGAAATCCCCTGTACATAGAACATGATTAATTTCACAGCTGTGAATCAGACCTGGCCTTGCTTAGTGTACACAGTCTATAAACAATGCATGTACATATTTATACATAATGAAACAAAGAAAAGAGCACAGAGTTTACTTGGCCAAGAACAAGTATTGCATCAGTCTAATATCTGAAAATCTCCAGAGACAGGATGAATCTCACAGCTTTATAACATGATAATTTGATGCTCTAGTAGTTTTTTTTTTGTTGATCTTGTAATAAATACTAGGCAGATGTTTAATTCACATGTAGTCCATAGTACTGAAATCATGTGTCTTTGTAATATAACTATCACCAGGAAACAATAGAACACTGTTTTTTTAATTAGGAAGTTTTAGTTTCAAACAGTGTGGTATTTCACAAAATAACATCTAGAATCAGAACAAAAGTTATTTAAAGTTATCTCAATCCATTCTCTTTATTCTCTTTTACTGAGAGAGGTGATAAGAATGGGAGTACACTTGCGACATACATTTTTATAAAATTTCAAAAATGAAGAAGAAGGCTGTGGGAAATTATATTTCAGGAGAAGTTTTCATAAAGACTTCTGAATAAAAAGAAATCTTAGCTGTCTAAAATGATGGAAAATGTCTATGACCTGAAGTATGTGAACTGTGAAATTTTGACTCCTGTTCCCACCTTAGTTACTTTAAACTCTAAAATTAAATTTGTAGCAGGACCTAATGAGAGAATAATTATCATTAGTTGATGAGTGAATTAAGTTCAGACTTGAAAAATTAGTTTGATGCCAAGGTGAGGTCCTAAGTAAAATTTTCAGACATGATTTTAATTCTATAAACTAAAACTCTATTGCTTTTTAACTGATGATTGCCACAAGCTTGATATTTTGATTTTCCATCTTCAAATGCTGCAAGTGCCACATGTTTCACTGCTGTGTTTCACAGGCTTACCTCAGTGGAAACTTGAAACCTGTCCTGGGTTTAAATTCTGTCAGATTTTGGAAAGACCAACACCAACATCCATTTCATCTACTGATTTTTAGGGTATGGGTATTTTAAAGTACTGAGTGAAACCTATCTTGTATAATGTTTCTCAGCCATCAGTTGTAAAGGGCGTAACTGACACAGGTAGAAATGGCCAGTCCATCTCAATCCAACAGCAAGTGACAGAGCCAGGAAGAGCACCTAAGTGTCCGAAGTCCCCAGCGAGTCCTGTTGGCTGCACCAAGTCACCTTGCAAGGACTTCATTTACTTCATGTGTCTTCAATTTCTGTGCTACATAAGGTAATTCTGTAAATTACAGAATTTATGCTCAGCATGAAATTTCTCATTTTTGTTTGCAAAAAGTATATAATGTGTTCCCTTTTTTTTTTTCCCCGTTCCAAGTTAATTTATGTACTGTCTTGGTGTATTAGTATTTGGTTAATACAGAAATTTGTGGATTTAATGAAAGCCATAACTTGTTCAGATTATCACAGAAAAAAAAGAAGAAACTAGAAATTACTGTTTGTCCCCTTGGTATACTTTGGTTATCAGTTCAGAAGATCTTGAGTTCATGGTAAGTCTGAACTTTTGTTCAGAGGGAAAAAAAAGTGATTCACTGACTGAGTCAGAGCTCACTTTCCTTTCTCCTTTTTCCTCTCTCCCTCCCCATCACTCTCCTTCTCTCATACACCCCTGGCCCTCCTAAATTATTTCTTTTCTTTTGAAAGTTTAAAATAAATGATAGCAGCAAGCTACTTGGCTGCTATGCCTTGGTCCTCTTTTCTTGGTAACTGAATTAATCCTGTTTTCAGCTGTTCCGAGGAAGTCTGAGACATGCATGTGTTGGTGAGTGCTGTCTGGACTAGTCACTCTGCACCTGTGAGTTATAGTCTGGAAAAGCACAGCCAGCCTGAGGCTAAGTTGTTTCTCTCTGGCAAAGAAAGTGCAACACCAGCCCTGGCACTCTCTAGCCATGGAATACCTGACTGCAATCATTAATATGCTATTAATGCAAGTGAGTTTTTTTGATGACAATGTTGTACGTAAAAACAAGTAGTAATCTGCTGACCTCATTTGAGAGTGTGCCTGATAGCTTTTCAACAAGGCCTGAAGGGAAAATTCCACCTCTAGGCAAGTATTTAAAGCTTTATTCACATTGTATCACACCTTGCTCTTTGAATGGCTTCAGTGGTTTTACGGTTATCTAACATGAACAAGGGAGAGAATTTGATCCTAAGCAAATGTGTACATGTGCAAGAGAGAAGGAAAGACAGAGGCTGGAATATTTTTTCTGAAACTGGAGCCTGAAATGATTATATTTCAAGCATTCCTATCTACAGTGGAAATCCTTTCCCCACAGTCAATCCAAAGCCTGTTCAAGTCAATGGCTTTTGGATCTCTGTCATCTGCAGCTATGGCAGACAAACAAAACAAACTGCTATCAACTGTAATATGACCTAAGTGTTTGCAGCCCCTTAGCAAAAAATTCTGGCTTTGGGTAATTTCAAGGAGCTTACTGAAGTGTTTGTTTCAAGTGTGTTCTGTTTCTAAGCAATTTCATATAAAGGAAGCAGGAGAAAATATCAGTTTTGATTGGGTTGTTCTGAGCACCTCACGCAGGAAAAGGTTTGAATATAGTCTTGAAACATTTTTTTTTCCTGTTCTCCTGATAATAATAGGATCATTTAGCTGCACTTTGAAGGCAGAAAATCGCTATCTGTCCAAAGAAAAAAATGTAAATTATGCTTAAAAACATCCAGAGGAAATAGTACATGTTGAGCTGTCCCAAGCTGGTTTTTTTCCTTGAAACACTGTTAAGAACCTGGCTGAATGTGTTTCATTTTGTCCAAGTGCTTTAGATCTGTGGCAACAAGGCCCTGAATACATCACTGATCTTGTTTATGAAAGTGTAGATATTCCGAGAATGAATAAAAAAACCTTGTCTTGGAGACATCAGCACACCAGCTTCAGTTTGTTCTCTTTCTGCTGCAAATTCCTGGTGTATGTCTTCACATTTACTGACAGGTGCTAGGTAGTCATCCACTTTTGGAATTTAACTTCTTTTAGCTGAAATAGAGGGAAAAATAGAGGACATGAACATCAGAACTTTGTCCCTCATTGTCATAAAGTGCGTAATACATTTTCTAGGATATAAAAACTGAGTCTTTATTAATTTTCTGATTGTAATAGCAGAGAGAACAGCTCTGCATAAATCTAATTGGCAATATACTTTCTCATGTGTTGTCCTGTCACTGGAACATTTTGGTGAATATTGCAATCAGGACGGATGTCTTATGTACCAGGAGAAACTATAGAAAAAGTGGAACTTTAAAAAGGCATTAACAATAAGGGGATTTAGAAGAGTCACTAAAAAGAACAGGACCAAAACTTTTGGTAAATCTAGCTGTGGTGGCTGGAGGTAGTTTTTCCCTTACCACTTTGCTGGACAGTCTGAAAAGGGGTGACAAATGTGTTTGCATCTCTGAGACAAGAAGGGGCAGAATTGCACCAGTCACTCTCTACTGAGGCTTAAGAATATTCACTTCTATTACCCCAGTCCCACTGTATAACCTCTGGCAGAAAAAACAAGCAGAAAGATGAGGGGTTTATGTCTTAAACTGACGCAGCTCTTTGGTCTGGTGTGTGGGTGTCAGTACCTAAATAAGATGTTCAGCAAAGAAACTCAAGTAATGCTATAGGGATGAACTTCTAACAGTGAAGATCAGTTGACTCGTTATGTTGCAAAGATGTCATTAACTTCCTCTGCCTTTCAAAAGGTGCTCACTTGCTCCAGCCTCTTTGTTTATCTTGTCTTCTAAGGTTACTTCTGAACTTGTATTTATCACTAATTCAGTGAATCTTGGTAAGATCAAACCTGTTGCCACAGAACTAAGCCAAACTTATGATCCTGTTGTTGTTAGAAGTAAAAAAACCTTACCAAGATGTTGGAAACCTGCAACAATTTATCACTGACTTGAGTGAGTTCCCAATTTTCTTTCTACTCCATCATTTAAGCACATTTCTGATTAACATTTCACTGGACAGAAACAGATTTGAAATCAGTGTTCATTCCATGGAGGTAGCTTCCAAAATAGTTTCTTTTATAAAAGACATTCCACAAGCATGATCAAATAGAACATGTTCCTATTCCACCACAATGTACTTCAATAAAAGAGACTTTTTATATATGTTTAAACAGAATTGACAGCAGAAGTAGACAGAAGTCCCTTTAATGAGCCATAGTTCTATAAACCCTTGTCTTCATGAATTTTTACTTTCTTAAAACATGGGATTCCAAGATAGGCTAAAATGACAGTTTATAATTAAAAACTGATCCAGAATAACCTGTGGTAGACTATGCCATTAATGCTTAATCCAAAATAACAGTATGTAACTCTTTCAACCAAGAGAAAAGGGAAAGCTTATCTTCCATTTGTGCCCCAAAAGTCTTCCTTTCAATAATACAGTAGTCTTATGCCTTATTCTGTTTAATTAGATTCCACAGAAGTTGCATTTGTAAATATGAACTTTCAAAACATAAGGCATGCATGGGAAATCCTTGAAAATATTATTTTAAGGGAAAATCATGTTTCATATCTTGAGGAAAGCACACAAATTATCTAAGCGTGTTTATGCTTTTTTCAGGTGCTATAGTGTCATTACAATAACCACACATTCACTTCTGAAACTGGATTAAAAATATATGAACTAATGACTTGAAAGAATTATTCCTTCATGGGGAAAGAAAGCAATTCACAATAAATATATTCCAGTTTGCTGAAAACCCCAGATATAACTGATTCTAAATTTTCTGAAGGAACATGTGACTGGTGATGCTTTTCCTCCCAAACTCTTTTCTCTGTAACTGGTGAAATATGAATGACAAGAGTTTTCTGAGAGAAAAAAAACCCTGCCTGCCTTTTGTAAGAGACATATATCATGTCCTTTCAAGAAATGATCAAGGGAGTCTCTTAGGACAGGGGTCTGAGAATGTTCCTAGCTTGTCATGCTTTAAGTCAGTCACAGGACAATATTGCATTAAAATTTAGGAGCAAGTACAGCTGAGTTTCCCTTGGCATACAAACACTGGCCAGGAAAATGCTATTGAAGATGAGTCAGGAACAGAAGTGAAAATCTGGTCATTAGCTTTGACTTAGGGCCAATTCTGCAATGTCTATAACTCTAATGAAGTATTAACACACAATTAAAGTGTTAAAATAGCCCATTCATTTTCTGCCACCACATCTCAAACATAACCCAGGGAGACCTTTTCCCTGCACAGAAAAAACTTCGGACTCCATGAGCAGCCAGATTTTGACTTGTCTTTGAGAATGCTCAGAAAATGTTGTCAATTAGTGCTCATTGTAATGAAGCACATCTTCATCCACTGACATCAGAATTGGAAGAAATCACTTAGAAACTGAGATAAATTATTTTTCTGGATTACTTATTTATTTTAAGGTAGCCTCAGATTGTTTATGTTATTGTATAGATTGAGTTTATTTTTATAATAGTCTGTGTGTAAGTGCAAAACTGTACCAATAACTCCCTACTGTTATTATCATCATGGATATAGTTCAGGACAGAATTTGATAAATGAAAATCAGTTAAAACTAAATTGCATGGAAAAGAAGCCTTTTGTTCATTCTTTTTAAGGTTTAGATAAGGGTAAATTTGGATTGGCTTAAAATGAAAACTTTTTTTTTCAGAAAATTAAAAACACAGTGAGATTGACCAGCATTAATCAAAATTCACCAGCAACTAAGGTTATAATTAAAGTTGTCATGTTAAAAGGAGACAGGAAAACCTTAAAGTTAGGCCTTGGCCAGTTTTAAAAATCTGTCCAGGTCAACTTTGAAAGGATTTCCAATGAAAAAGGTTAAAATAAGTACCAGAATATTGAAAAATACTTTCCTCTTGGACTGAACTTCTGAAACATTTTTCAAAACATAGCTTTAGAGGAATGAGAAACAAGAGACAGATACAAATGTTTCTTCACTGCTCATATTTTACTGTAGTACCTATTAACAATATTTGAAAAAACAAGCCAAACTAAACCAGGTTTTAGTTTTGGTTTACAGCCAAAAGAGATATTAATGAAAATTATCCAGTTTTTACTCAATCTAAAGGCTTTTCATTACAGCTGATGATATTGAAAATTGTGACAGATAAATGATGCAGGGAGTAATTTATCTCTTCTTGTGCATTATGTCTGAAAGAGAATTACTGTATGCAATTAGTTATCCACTCTTTTTGAAGCATTATGAAAATAGAGAGCAAATAGAAATTTGCAGTAAGAGTGGAAAACCAGAAGCACAAACACAATATCCTCAGAATGACAGAGAATTACAGAATGGTTGAGTTTGGAAGAGACCTCTGAAGGTCATTTTGTCCAGCCTCCCTGTTCAAGCAGGACCTCCTAGGACTGGTTGCCCAGGGCCAAGTCCAGAAGGCTTTTGAATATCTCTAAGAAGGAAGACTCCACAACTGCCCTGGGCAACCTCTGCTGGTGCTCAGACACCCACCCAGTAAAAAAGTGATTGCTGAAGTTCAGGCAACACATTCTACATTTCCATTTGTACCCGTCGTGCCTACTCATGTCACTTAGAATAGATTTATTCTTCTGGGGAATTTATTCTTCCTTCTTCAGTATCTTGAATTCTGAACTGTAATTTTTGATAATGATGACTAAATGCAAAGTATGCAGAATAGATACTATTTAATGTTGAAACCCACCTCACCCTATCTGGTAAATTTCAGTTATCTACTTAGAAAACTTAAGTAAATAAAGCTTTGGGGAGACTGTTCCTTTGTATTCTATGAATGTAACTGAAAATAAATCAGCTGGAATGAATCTAACAAGATTGAAAGGAAAAGAGAGAGAGAGAGATGCAAATATTTTTATCACCTGTTCATTTTCTCTTCCGCAGTGTTTTACTTGGATGCTAGTAAGTCAAATATTCTCCATTCCTATGTATAAATGATCAGATTTTTGTTTCTACAGATAAATTTTTAGATTCATAAGGTTAAAGTTCATTTAGCATTTAAGAGACAAATGAGGTCAGCATTAGTACTGCAAACGTTTTTCATTATAGAAATTTAGTCACAGGCTGGTTCAGAAGTTGAAAATACCATAAGGAGAGCACAAGACACTAATCTCCTTCGTGACAGTGACAATTCCCAGAGCTTTTTAATACCAGTAAATGCTCTCACATATTTGAAAAAGACCAGCATTTCATATGGATAGAATCCAAAATATCATGGTTCTTGAAATTTTAAAAGCATATTTTTGGGTTTGTTCTTTTAACTCCATTGGGAATCTTATATTTTGTATCCAAAATAGATTTCAGGTTGATTTTGGCAGGTGTTTATTGTTGCTGAAAATCAGCAGAATTAGAACAATATGAGGAGGACCTCTGGCTGAGGAACCACCCTAGAAAGTTGCTGAAATGCCATCTCCTCTGAAAAAAATTTAAATTTATCTCCTTTCTTCATCATGATTTTTTGAAGCCCAGATGTCTTTCACTGTTTCTAAAACAGTGTTATAAGCTGCTGTTCATCCTATATGTTTTCAATCCAGCTCTGCACGCTTCTTACGTCACTTCTCACGCGTTCATTTTAGTCTGGAAATCTTCTGCCAGCTCAGATCTTGTTTTACTACAGTGTTTTTGTATCTTCAAAATAAATGAGATTTTTATCCCAGATTCTGTAGCATTTTAGCTTTTAGATCTACAGTCTTAAACCTTTGGCTCAATATTTTCTTGATTTTGGATCAAGGATAAAATTATTATTTTTCAGCACATTCTTAGTTTTAAATGTGGATTTCTTCAGTTCTGAGGATTATTTACTGCTTTAATAAAATAAATTTCAGTTAAGGACTTCAGTAACAAAATAAATTTGGTACTGAAGGGAGAAATCGTACTACTGTTTTCATCTGCTCACCTGTTTTTGTACTTGACTGCTACTGAGGTTCACACAGATTTCACCAAAGGGAACATTGGCAATAATAATGTGAATATGTTTGGTTTTTATGCTCACAAATATTTCAAAATATTTCAACAAAACCTGCTTAAAAAAATACATTAATGGAAGATAGCCCTTGGCTATTCCCACCACAAGACACTCCCTAACTAGTACCTTTGATGAATATTCAGCTTTGAGCCTGGAAATGACATAAAACAGCTACACTGGCTGCAGACTACCTGAAAATTTCTCCTCTGTGAAAGAGCCTTGGTTGTCATGCTGGGTTGTGCAACACAAGGACCTGCTATATTCATTACCAATGCTTGAAATTTCCGTATAAACATTATTGATAAATTTTATTTTCAGTCTCAGAAGTTCTGATGAATTTTAACTAGACTACTGCTAAAAACCCATTATTTGATTTCTGTATTTAACATCTTCTCTTTACAAGCCACATTCTGAAATGGATTTTTTTCCATAAGGTATTCTAAACCAATACTACTATTTATTTTTAAAATAAGTAATGGGTAAATAATGATAGGTTGTTTTTACAAATATCTGAAACAGCTAAAATTGTTGCCATGATAATAGCAACCAGTCTTCGGCTGCAATGAGATCTTGCTCATTTTCTTTTCTTAAAAAATGAGCAAAACATGAAACAAATAGGCAAATGAAAACACACCCCAAAATACCCAGCCATGTTTCTATAGCCTTTTTTGACAGTCTTGAGAAGCCCAAACTCAACCCCCGCCTCTAAAATTCAGAGAGGATTGAAATATCTCTATTGCCTTCTACAAACTAATGATATTTCTGAATAATGTGAATGTAAACCAAGCTTTTCTATGCAAGCAGGCAAGTTAGCATTGAAGTTCAAAGTACATTTGGTGGAACAAAAGTGTGACAAACTTAGGAGTGTCTGTACAACGACGGTAAAATCTGTAGAATATAACCTTTCATAAACCTCGTGTTGCCAGTGTTATAGACAGTAAAGCTGCAATGACACAATCAGCAGTGGATATGGCAAGCAAAGAGAGATCCTATAGCATTCTATATGGCAGATAAAGAAACAACGCAAACTAATGTTACCATGCCTACTCTGTTTCATCATGACTGTTCAGCCAGTGCCTTGAGAAAAATTAGGTCTAGTCACATAAATTTGCAGTAGCTTGAATCTGTTTAGGTGGAGTGCAAAGGAACTGAGGATCTGGAAATCACCCCTGCCAAGACAAGAGTCAGAGCACATGCCTTTTGCATAACCCCTCACTTCACAGCTGCTTTTCAAAACACGGCCTGGCTCCCTCTCCCTCGGGCTGCGCTAAGAGCCAGGGGTACTGGATATGTTTGAACAAGTGCCCTGGACGCTCTTTTTAGGTATTAAGCCAACCTTCTGTAGCAGCCAATGTAGATTTGGCTTGGAGAATATTTCTAGGGTGCAAAAAACAAGTATGCTATGCAAATCCTTCCTATAGGCGCTTTCTGTTTTATTTGCACAATTTACATTGTCTTTGGCATTTGGTAAATACGGTATTTTTCATGCACACTTTCAGCTAACTCTTTCACTGCTGTGAATGCAAGGTATCTGGCTACGCAGGCAGAGGGTTTGTTCAATAACGTGAAATGAATGAACACCTTATATTAAATAGCACTTCACCCAGTGGACCAGAATAATAGTGTGCCAGGTGTCCAAGGGTAAAAAACAGTCTTAGCTATAGAGTACAGGGTAGGACAAGAAAAAAGGCTACTGACACATGGTAAATCACAGGGAAAAACTATAACAAACTATAACAAAGTTGTTCAGCATGGTATTCAGTAGGAAAATTTCTATAGCAATTATTATCTAAAGGATAATTGTGAAAAAAAGAGGAATAGGATGAGCCTTCAGTGAGTGCACTTTTATCTAACCAGAAGAGGATATGCAAAAAAACATTTCCTAATTTACAGTAGACAACTTGAAGGTCCATTCTATTCCTCATTATTGTTCTGTTCTTGACTTTGTGTTCTGAGAGATGTTAAGCTGAAATAGTTCCAGTGAAAGGCTGCACTTCAGGAATGAATACAAATCAGTACAACACCAGCTTTTGAATTCAGATTCTTAAGTGGCTCTTGATACACATGTTAAAAAACATATGGCCTTTGTCAGACAATGATATGTAACTATGCTTGGGTGTTTATTAATTTTTCTGCTTGGAGTTAATTAAATTCAATATCCTTTTAAAAGAAAAGTTCATTTCATTGAAATCAGCTAATGTTATCTTTTGTCTAAGAACTACAGATAGCCAGTGCTTATAACTTTAAAGTAATGCATACTCATACGTAAATAAAATCAGACATTTTGAAAAATTAGGTAAACTTTATTCAGTCCAAGTGATTTGTCTTATTTTTATTTTATGGCCTAGACACATCAGTATTAATTCCTGAAATGTGTACTATTTCAGTAGCTGTCTGTACAGTTCTTGCAAGAGATCCATATCCTGAAGAAACTCTTGAAATAAATTATAAAACCTGCTGAAAAAAATGTCCTACAAAATCACCAGAGATGCACTATTTTTTATGATTTCTCATTGAAAATGCCTTGGAAAATTGCTAAACTGATGTGATATGAACCTTCTCTAGAAGGGACTTCTGGACATCCAGCACATTATGCAGCCTAGGAAAGGCCTAGGAATGACCTTTTCCCACCATTTTCCCTGAGGAAAGCCAAAGATAAACAGAAATCCATCTAAATCCTTGAGGAAAACAGAGAGGGGGCTATCCCTGGAAAGGTGATGTAGTCGTTTTGATCTGTCAAACTGAACTTGAAATCCAATGGTAGAAGCCACATTTGAGCAGATGGATTACTGAAGAGGAATGTCATTTAAATGTAAGTATTAGGGAATTCACTCAGCATGGAACACAATAACACACATATGTTTCAAGAGATAAAGTGTGCTTTGAGAATGGATTTTTGGCTAATTATATATGTGGATGAATTAAAATGTCAATTTTTTAAACTAATCTTTTGAAAAATAAGCATTTTTCATTTACCTTTTTTTTTCTGTTAAGATACTGCAATTGCAACAATTTGTGTTTGACTGCAACTCTTGGACTTCAGTAGGACTTCTGTAGGCACATGAAACTGTCCTACAGAAGTCACTGTACAGTCAACACCTGGGAAATTCTGCTCACATTCCTAGCTGGTATTAGTGTTCTCATAACATCAAAACAGGAAAATAACCCTGACCCAGGAGAGTTTTCTTTTTGTTGTTATATGTTCCTGTCTTTCTCCCCTTGACCTAGTCCATCAGGGCTGAGTTGCAAAGCTCACAGTGCTCTTGTGAAATTGCTTTGGCTCACAGCAGGAGGATGGTTGATATGTCTAAGTCTAAAGATATGTTCTTGAAATGTTATTGAAAGAAATCTCAAGTAACCACGTCGGATTTTTTCCTATGAAATCCCATAGGAAAAGAGACTGTAAAATGAAGAGACTTACATTCTCTTGTATGTGTCACTGCCTTCAGAGATTAATTTGTCTTCCTTACATTAGTTTGACCAGATACCTAAGAGACTTTTGATGTTATTTGGCATCTTCCTTGTCCATGGACCTAAACTTTCAGTGTGTAAAAGATCACATATGTTTATAAAGGAGCTCAGTGATTGCAGAAGCATGTTGATTGTGTATAAAGCTCTAAATCTCCAGTTCTGTCAAAGTCTACATAAATGACACACATTTTCTTCCAAATTATATATTTTTTAAAATTTATTAGGATAAAAATAAACCTTTTTAATAATTTAGGCCCAATGCTATTTGGAGGCTTTTTTCTACTAATGCAAAAAGTACATTTACTGTGTGTTTCTGTGCAGTGTTTATAAAGCAAGCTCCTTTGCATTCAAACATATAGGATGCTGAGAATTTTTTGATTAATGTTTTTATTTTTTTGAGATGAGAAATCCTTGATGAATGCATAGGAGTTTCCTCTGGAAAACAGCTACTTAGGTGCACAATAGAATTTTGGTCTGAACCAAAGAAAGGAATTTAGACCCTAAGACAAATTGTGCCCCGACGAGGAACTCACTGGGAATTAAGGTGATATAAATTTGTGTTAAATTTGAAACATTTGATCCTCAACCTTTGTGTCTTACAATGAATTACAGCACAAAACAGAAACAGAATGAAGTATATGGGCCATGTATTTTGTTATAACATTCCTCTTCTTGTGAGCCAAGAACTTTATTTATCATTATATAGTTCAAGTAACATAACACACCAGATCTGCCCAACTGAGCCTGACTAGTCATACCTAAGGAAGGACACTTTCATATATTTTTGTGTTATCACATTTGTATAAGGGCAGATTTTCTTCAGCTAGCATGTAATTCCAAACAGTAGAGCATACAAATAGGAAACAGATTTTGTGCTGTATTCATAAATCCTAAGACTGCAGGGTTGTAAAGTAAACTGATTTATAGTTCTGAGAATTATCAAAAATAAATGTTACATTATAAAAATGGTTTGGATGTATAAAAATGAAAATTTAACAGGATTCACAGTCCATCTGAAGTTTGGAACTAGATCACTAGATAGGCCTTTGTTTATGTGATCTCTCCTCATATGATTAATATTAGCTCAAAGTATGTTATTTTTAAAAGTACTTTTTTCAAAAGGCATAAGAAAAAAAATCATGTTGTTCATTTAACTATTTTGTTTTTAATTTTTCTCTGCTGCATTCTTTAGCTAAAACAACTACATTCTTTTTAGTGGATCCAAATAGTGAATGATTTATAAAACCTCTGAACCAGCTTTGAGTTATGAAACCAATCCTAAAGTAAAACTACAAAATGATCTGTAAACAATGTTTATTCCAAAAAGATGGTCTCTCTGTTAAACTCTTCCTATTACTTTCTATTGATTTTCAAGATTAATTTTGCTTTAAGGTATGTTGAACAATAAGAGTTCAGGGGAGAG
The DNA here is from genome assembly GCA_013397725.1 of Rhagologus leucostigma. NCBI lineage: Eukaryota > Metazoa > Chordata > Aves > Passeriformes > Rhagologus > Rhagologus leucostigma. Next base: position 1,956,961 of record VZTD01001045.1, read on the forward strand.
GGGAAGAGGATTAAACAATAGGAGTGGCAAGTCTTCAGAAAGAATTAACTCCTACAATTTCCACAGCTTCTTCTTGTATGTGAAATTTACTTTGCAGCTAAGCTGTTAACAAGTAAGAGAATTTGATATTTATAGAAGCATATTTCAGTCCAAAACTATACACTAACATGCATGTTCACTACAAACTCCTTAAAACTGAAATTGAGAAGAGATTTTCTGGAAAAATCACAGCTTAGAATAACAAATTTAAAGTAAAGTTCCAGTACACATATTTGGAAGACTTACAGTTGATTTCATTTGGATTTAAACTGAGCCATAAGACATTTAACGCCACCTCTAATTGGATTCTGTCAAAAACCTGAAGTACCAGAATGATTATTTATTGTCTACTAGAAGCTCCTCACCGTGGCAAGTACAAAATAACCCAAAGTATCATGGGGAATGCAACACAGACATGGAGAAGAAAACACATGCTGGGAGACATTTAACTGAATTTTTGATAATAAGGTATTTAGTTTTGAGCTAAATAAGCCTTATTTATATTCAGTGGAGTGAAATAGACAACTGTGAGATGTATAACCTATTTATTACATGAATCTCATTCTTGGGGTGCCTAACTCTTTTCATTAGCTGTAAAAGGAGTTTTTTGACTGGATAATACATACCAATCTTCATGGAGGCGTGCATGTCAGAGTATGCACGTCACACAAGTGTGTCTTGCCATGTGTCCCCTGAGGCAAAGCTGAGGATGCTTTACCTCATGGATCTCACTAAGCACAGGAAGGGAATGAAAGAATAGTTTACAGCTGCTCAGAGGAGAGGGGGAAAGGAGAGGGGGAAATGTAAATATTTTCAGAAAAGCTGTATAAATTATCATATGGTTTTGTTATTCTGACTTGTATGAGTTCTTAAGGGTTCAACATTAATTAATCTGGTAGCTGTGCACATTTCAGTCATGGTTTAACTAAGACAAGTAAAATGTTCAGAGCTGTTTTTTTTCCATTTATACCTGGGCAAACCAGCTATATAGGGGAATTCTTTAGACATACATGTTCCCTGAGAGTTTGTGAAGGAAAATGGGCATCTGATAGGGGCTTAGAGTTTGTCCTGACTGAGACCTGGAGTATTTGCTTTTCCAGTTGCATATTTTGCTATTTCCCCCTTGAAAGCAATCTGTAACTTCCAAGTTATCAAAGCAGGACCCATTTATGGACAATTTCGGTGCTGGTCTGTATGTACAGACTCCTGAGTGCATGCACAGGTCTCTTAGTCATACCACACTTTGATAATGGAGTAGAAAAACTGAGCAGGAACACATCTTGTAGAGCTGAAACCCTGGAAAGATCACACCCAACATCCTGTTCCATCTGTGAGTTATAGTGGAGGAAAAAGAAAGCTCATTAAACAAACATTCCTGCAGATCTCCAGTTAAAGGTGTTCTCTGTTCTGTCTGATGTTTCCTGGGAACTCTGCAAATACATTCATCTATCCATCAGCAATGTGTCACTTACACAGTCTGTGCCCTTTTAGCCTCCAAGCTTCCACTCCAAGCATCCACTGTTTCTTCGGCTCCCCCAGCTACTTCTGTAAAGTCTCCGTCCCTCAGCGTTTTATGCTGTTGGTTCAGCCAGGTCACCTTTGGGAATTTCCTATGGAAATGACTTTAAATACAGATCAATTACTTTATTTAAGCCCAGTCTCCTCTGTCATTGCCTTTCGTGCTTGTATGTCAACCTGTAAGGGCATAACTGATCAGGGTGAGAGGAGATTAATGGTCACCTCATACTTTGAAAAGGCAGCAGGGGAAGCCTTTGCCAATTAAGGCTTCAAAAAACTCTGTTGGCAAATAGGCTGCAAGAGCTTCAAAACTCTTTCAGCCAAAGGACTTGCTATCCTAAGATGAGATTCCAAAGTCTGTGCCCGAGGGAACTTCTCCCTTGCGTCAGGAAGACTGGACTCAAACATCATCTTTCGTAACCTTGTTTTATCAAGTTTATGCCCATTTTCAGTTGTACGACACTGCTAAGAATGGCAAATATATAGAAAATTGCATAGTCCAAGACATGAGGTTGCTTTGGTAATACTGCATTTTAGTGTTTCTTGAATAAAATTTCTTTGCAATTCCCAATTTGCTTACAAAAATGAAAGAAAGTATTTCAGTCTGAACTGCATGCATCCCTTGAGTTTCCTGTAAAGAGGCCTATTCTTTAATCAATTGAAGCACTCTTTTATACACAGAAGTGTTCACAGATTTATATACTAGTTTCATGGTGATGACCAATTACAAAAACAAAAAGCAAATGACAGTTAAAAAGGGCAAGTTGTATTCAAAAGCATAGCCCAGATTGAAGAAAATTTGAAGAGGGAGTTATTGTTTCTGCATATAAATCCTATTTCTTTTATGAACTTTTAGAATTTCCAGATGCTAAGCCACTGTGACAGACACAAAAAAAATAAACAAAAAAATACACATATAAAATTCTTACATCATGCATTGGCACAATCACAACATGAATCAAAGCAATAAATAATGAGGATCCTTTTTTTTTTTTTTTAAATGCAGGTAAGTGCATCCTGCACAATCTTTTGGAGTTACTGCACTTAAATGTGTTTAACCACAGAGTAAATGGCCAGTGCAGTAGTGTCACTGCCATGATTACACTGGAAAAGTTCATTTCTTCTTCTTCTCCCAACTGGTGTTGTAATAAATACAAAACTTTAGTGCTTTTTAATTATTATGATGACTTTTCAAATACCAAAAAGCACAGTTTCCCTTATAAGTGATGTACAAATAAATATAATAATTTAATCACCATTCCTTTTATAATGAGCACAATATGAAAAGCTGATATATAGGCCATCTATAGTGCACAACGACAACATCATTTTAGACAAATCCAAATGATGTTTAACTTGTTTTGTCCCTTTCTTTCACACACAGATTTTAAAGGAAGGTCTACTAAACATAGGAAAGAATGAGAAATAATCTGAGAGATAAAACAGAGGAGAAATATGTGAAGATATTAAAAAAGTGACAAAGCATGAAAAAAAGAAGAAAAACAGAATGAAAAAAGGAAAGAGAGAAGTGCGGAAAAACAAATAATGTGATTATGAGGTTGAGATGGAGGCACACATTTAACATTTTTACTAGGGTATTTCCAGAATATTGTCATATATCTGTAGGAATATATCTTGATTATTTTCATTATGGAACATAATTCCGTGATGGCTGGACTTCCACGCTTGGGTTCCAGTCTTCAGATTTTTGGCAATTTTTGGATCCTCCTTTCTATAATATTAGTATCCAAGAAGTCATTATGTGTTTTCCTGAGCTAAAGTTTTTTTCATATTTATCCAGCTTCCATTTAGAACCCGCTGGGCTTAAAATTATTTGGTGATCTTCTAATACAATTTTATTTTATAGGAAAAAAAAATAACTCTCTGCATAAATTCTGGCTAAGACAAAAGGATGTAGGAACAATCCCAAAGCATATGGGTTAAATTAACGCCTGCTGAGTTGCAGTGCCAGCATTTGTCTGATTTAATGACATGATTTTAAATAATTGGAGGGGGGTCTTGAGCATCCTCCCTGTGATTTTCTGATGGATTAATTTTAAACAGAGACACAGGGAACATTTGGGACCACTAGTGTGAATGTTTTCTGTTGGTTAACAGTGAATAATTGGCCTAGTTTCTTGTCCCATTTCTTCTTCAGAAAAACATAATTAATTCAAATGTGCTGGCCAGTGGTATGCATAGCAGAGCTGCAAGCCATGCTAATAAGGCTAATCTCAGGAGTGAATAAAGCAGGTCAGATGGTCAGGAGTGGGACAAGCAAGAAAAGTGAATCAATAGGAAACAGGTCAGTCAAGTTCAACCTATCACTACACAGGCCAAAAATATTTAAAAATATGAAGATTTATTTACAATTAAACACTAATATGAAAGTAAAAGAATATTAAAGGTGACATTTTAGGTCCTGATCGTGATTCTGGAGTTCAGGAGTGAAAATAAAATAAGAAGGTCTGGTTTTCCTAGTGCCTGAGGAGTTCTTCCTAATAGACAGATGAAACATAATCCCAATGTTCTTTTCAATGACTGCTTTGAAAGCACTCTTCTCAATATATTATTTTGCCTTCAACAACGCCTCTTGTTTCATGGTGTAAGATCCTATCTGGTTTTAAAGGGGTGCTTTTCAAGCTGTTAAGACTAATAAAAAACTGAAATTATTTTATTTTCTCTTCTGATTAACTTAGTCGTGCAAACATGCGGATGCAGATGTAAATCTGCAGTTTCAGTTATGTAACAGAGATTCAAATCCAACACAAAAACCGTTTTATGAAAATGCTGTAAAGAATGTATGTATATACATTTAACATGGAGAGCAATTTCAGAAGAAAAAGTGAATTATCTAATGAGAACTAATATATGGTGCAGCATTTTGGTAAATACTGTCACAACACACAAACAGAAGAGTGGATCTGAAGTACATAATGCTGTATTTATACCAATTTATTTTTAGGATATGGAAAACCTGGACTAGGAAAATTAACACATTTGTTATAAATCCAAAACTGAGTATGTAATGTGACCTGCAATTTAATCACAGTGCCTGTAGCTTTTTTTTGGTAGATAGTTCACTATAAAGACCTTATTTCCTATATTTCTTCAAGCTAAATGCAACAGTCCCATACTTGGATTTAACCAGACTGCTATTCCTTCAAGTTTTTGAGCAACTTAGCTGAACAAGAAGTGTCCAGTCTTCAAAAATAGCCAGTTTTCAAAAAGAATGATACAGACTTTTTCTACTATAAATCCACCTTCTTAGCAGTCTTTGAAGATAAATACATCAAGGTATCTCCTGTAACGCTGTGCATCTGATGCTCTGTTTTAAATGAAAGAAGAATCTAGAATAAAGAACTAGAGGGGCAGAAAAGCAGATGGTAACTCAATAAAACATTTAGCTCATGAGCTGAGAAAAGTTTGGACCTTGAGCAGAACAGCTGGAATTTATAATTTCTGCTTTGCAAAAATTTTGTGTTTCCTGAAAAATATTAGGTTTTCTGACTGAAAAGTCTGCATGGTTTGTTCAGCAAAGCATCCCAGCTTTCTGCTTTTGGATAAATTTCCAGACTGTGAGAAACTTCTCATGTTTATACTTCTAAAATTATTTTTCCTGTACTTCTGTCTGCCTAATCAAGTGAAGAAATCCAAGAAACAAAAAAATTCTCAAATTTCCCATTTCCCACGTGAAGTCACTTTATTTCAGAAATATTTTTTCACAAAAAAACTTTCAGAAAAATGAAGAGTTTTCAGTAAAAACAGAACAATCTTCTCTCACTCAAAAGGGTTTTGGCAAAATAATTCTGACCAGTTGTATGCAATAATAATGACCTCAGGATGACCTTTCACATCAATATAATTTGCATGAATCTGGAAAATGTAAATCAGTCTATTAAGTCAAAATGCTGTATTTATTTACAGTTACTTCCACCTTGAAAAAAATCAAGTCTTTTTTGTGTTTTGAAAAAAAAATAAAACCAAAACCAAAACAAAACAACCTGTTAGTAATAACTGTACAAGCTTTAAAACCAGAGCAGACTTCTTCAGTCAGCCAGTCTGAGTTTTCTTTACCACAGTGCAAACCACGAAGGTAGGAAAATGATAGAAGCCCAGACTCTGACCTCAGCCATCTGACCCGATTTTAGAAGAGTTGAGCACTCTTGAGTTTAAGCTGAAGCCAGCAGGCCTTGCAGCTGTGTGATTTTCTTGCCAATCAGCCTGTTGGCCCAAAAACAAGAAAACAGCTTTAAACTGGCTAAGAACTGAGGAAGATGATCATTGGTTATCAACAGTAATAAAGGGGTATTACTTTTATAGTAGCTTGACCTACTTCATTTTAAGAAAGAATATGCAATACAACTTATTTATTTTGGAATACACCATCATGAAGCTTAAGATGAAGTTTCATTTTCTTTAAGATGGTAGTATTCATTACACCATACCTGGGATAATGGTATAGACACTTAAAAGGAAAACATTGTCCAATCTCTGAGTCACAGGGGGGATGTGTGACAGAGTCAAAACATGCCTTTTCATTTTACTAAGCTGTTTCATGTGATAGATATTTCCGAGAGCCTGAAAGTTTATTATCTATAAACTGTGTTATAAAATCAATTATTTAAGTACTATTTAATATTCTTAGAATATTAGAACTGGTGAAGTAATAAAGCGTCTTGGGGTGACTCTATGATGCTGTATCCCCTATCGTCTGCTCTATGCCAGACATGAGTCCTGTGCCTTTAACCCAGATCTGAGAGAGAGAAGGGGAAGGCTGTGGAGTTCCTTCGGTGGCTGTGTTCAAAAATACAGATCTCGCTCGCTCACTCTCTCCCCAGCTCTCAGCTTCTGCAGCAGGGGAGAGAGTTGCTGACGCAGTGGTGTCAGTGGACCGATGCCGCGTTTTTTCCACAGTTTTCTTCGTGGAGACACTTTGGCGGTGCTCTGCCAGCACCCACAGGTGCACACAGTCTCACCCCGCAGGCAGATGCGAGCAGTCACTCACACACACAGTCTGTGCGCGTACCAGAGACGAAGAGGCAGGAGGGATTCTCTGTGTGCAATTCCGAGGTGTTTATTGGGTCCACGCCACAGACCAGGAACAAACGCACTCGAAGGCAACAGAGGCAAAGAACAAAGAACAAAAGCCTGCACGTGGTTTTATCCCGAAGGGTCCCAGGGGCGGGCAGAGCATCAGAAGCCAATAGCCTGAGGGCTAGGGGGGAGAGGCAAGCTTGAGTGACCTAACAGGGGCCAATGGGAGGGGGGAGGGGAGAGAGGACCAGAGGCCAGTGGGGTCCCGATGAAGGGAGAACTTTCTAGCACAGTGGTGTGGCGAGAGACCACTTTGGTAACACGGGGGGTGTAATGTGGACTTAGCCACCACAACAAGTTGCATTCTTTTGCTTTTTAGCTAGCTTCTTGCTCGTTAGCTGAGGCAAGAAGTTTTCCTGGGACTGTGGCTACTTCTTCTTCTCCTCCTGGGACTGTGCAGCTTTGCTCTGGTCTGGAACACCATCACCAGGAGACCCCACACCATGGCCTGGAGGGGCCCATGCCGCACACCAGTGCCTCCTAATTTGTCTTAAACTGAGACAAAAAACATACATTCCTGAAGTAAGGATTTGAAACCATTTGTTTCAGAATCAGAATCTGTGCATTTTAAAATATCTGCTTCCACAGTACAGTGGCCATGCACATATGACCCTCTAAGTTACCTTGGATGGTGCCTAAGTTTTAGACTCATAATAAGCTTAATGGAAAAATAAATGATTCCTTAGTCAGTAAGTTATCTCTATTGACTTTAGTGCATGCTGGCTGAGATGTGCTCTACCACCTCCACCACTTTAAACTTCCAAATGAAAGATTTGAAAAAATCATGAGCAATTCCTGGAGTCAATAATGTCCTTTTTCTTCAAAATGCATGCATTTAGACAAAAAAGATTAAATACAAAATTCAACTAAGATTATGATGATTTTCATGTACATTTTTTCTTGTTCTCTGTTCTCTTCTGGTCCTCAACAAGCAGAATGATGTGAGCTCAAAATAGCTGCCCATGTGCAGAACAGCGCTTCACTAACTCCTTATTAGAGTAAAGGAAGACATGAAATTGTTTCCAGCAGCAGCAGCCATGAGCTTGTCCCTCACTTTGTCTCTACTCTCAGTTGGGGAGTTTCCTAGGCAGGCTGGGCCATGTGAAGGTGAAGCCATGCTATGCCTGAGCTTCCTCTGATGTCAGTTTTCTTCCAAAGTCTAAAAGCCAGTTTGCATAGATCCTTCACATTCATTGTTAGTCCCAGGACCAGATCTCATATGTACGTTCTTAACATTTTTTCTATTCCCAGAAACGCATCTTGACGAATTCAATAATGGCAAAACAGGTCTTTTCCCATTTCAGTGGTTCCTTGAGTCTAGTGTTCTGCTTTCTTCTTTGGCTCTGTACAAGATACCTCACATAAACTTTTCATAATGTCCCTTCTGGTTTATGTACTTACTTATTTATTTATTCAAAATACCTTTCACAGAGGTACCGTTAGATCACAGTGTCCTTGAACTAGGATGACCTTGCTGGTCCTCACCAGAGGGCTTCAGCAGTCTGAGGCAGTGAGAGCCACAGAATGTATCTTCGCACTGCAAAAGTACCTGTTATTTCAAAGGATGTAGACAATAACCTTCCCTTTCCTTGTCAGAAATTTCCTATGTTGTGTCACCCCACAACCAGTTGAAATGTCAGGCAAATATGATCACTGCATTTTGCTTTAAGTATTTTTGTGAACATTAAAAAACAACAAGAAAACCCCATGGTTTATCTGCATAAGACTGAGAGATTTTATTTACTTGCAACTCACTGCAAATCAATCACAGCAGATGGAACCCATAATTCACTCGATCTGGGATTTCCAGTAACTTGAAGTGACAGTCTTAAGCCAAATCTTCATATTTCTTTAATTGTCTAGTTAGTGTCACTGGCAAAGCAACCCACAGCAGAGATTTTTACTTCTGAGCCCCGCTGCTTGCTCCTCCAGGCCATCACCACTGCTCAGTAAGGGTAGGTCCAGCTTGATGTGGTCTTTTTGAAGGCAAAACATGTTGTTATCCATCTAGTTCCTGCTCAGACCTCCTCAGTCCCAATACCTGCTATAAGCCTTGGGTGTAAAGTATCTCTGGAAAGAGCTACATTTCCAGGGATCCTTGATCATGTGTTTATTTCCTTTTTTTTCTTTCATTTTAGTTTGCTTGGCATTTTGTAGTTAGGTTATTTTTTGTTATGCTGCTCCCAGTATTATAAGCAAGCGCCCATCATTATTTTCTGCTGAAAGAGCATATTCTATTAATTTTCCTTGTTGGTTTTTTTGTTTGTTTTTTGTTTGGTTTTTTTTGTGGGGCTTTTTTGGTTTTTTGGGGTTTTTTGTGTGGTTTGGTTTGGTTTGGTTCTTTTTCTGATAGCAACAGTGATTCTTTTATGTCTGGGCTCTACATTCTTCAGAAACTGAATTTATTTACAGAAATTCATTCTCAGTGCAAGCAGATAATATCTTTCCATCTTAGGTGAACTGGTAACACTATATTAATATTATTGTTTTCTGGATAGAAAGTGTAAACGTTGCATTACTGTGCATATGTTTACAAGACTGACAAATCTTATGCTGTTGATAGCTTTTGGAATGTCTTATTTAAGCTTTTTTTGTTGACCTTCCCAACACAGTTTCTCCCATAGGACTCCTGGTTACCTTCTTAAGCAGCTGTAGAGATGGAACAGGCTATGGCAACCTTCTCACCAAAGATTTAATTCTTTGTGAGTTTTATGATTAAAAAATTGCTCTGACTTCAAATGAAATTAAAATGTTTCAGTCATACTTCCTGATTTGTGATGACACTTTCACATAAATAAATAGTCTGTACTGCTTATCTTTCAGTCGTGAGAACAACTTGTGCTCCACTTGGGATGCAATTCAAGGTGATGAGAGAAGTGATGGAAATACTCCATACACTGAAAAAGATTTGTCTGGATGGAGGATGGGCATGCTGAGCTCTTTTAACCTCTTCAATAATCTCATGATTTCTCTTGGGAATGAGCAAGCACTTTGCTTTCAATGGATTCCTTGGCAGTGACTGTGCATATATCCATCTTGACTTTGACCTCCAAAGCTCACAGCAGTCAATTAAGCAGCGTATCTGTGAACTGTCCTACTTTAAATAATTCTGTCATAACGTCAGACTTTGATTTTCTTGAAACTCTGCCTAACTAATAATGCATTTTGGATATATCCTGGTATTAATAGCTGAGCAATTTTATTCTGTTTTCTGAACCTCCCATGGAAATTGATTTTTTCTTATCTGTAATTAAGTTCAAACCAAACTGGTATCTTAAAATAGTCCTAGACGCCCATGTACCAACCAGCTTGGTGAGTACATGCCAAACTGGAAACACCTTGGACCAGTGTGTCTCTGCAAAGTATTTTAAGGATATGTCCATACTGGCAAATAAAACAGGCTCATCTACTTGCTATCTATAAAAAAGGCAAACAAAATGGTTCTTCTCTGGCCCTAAGGCCAAATGTCTTGTCATAGTTTACATCAGAGGTATGACTAAACTCATTCCTCCAAACCTCCAAAACTGCATGGCTACATCCAAAGTACCTTAACCTGTGGCATTCCCCAAAGTGCTACTGAACATTGGGAAAGCCCCAGCTGAGGTGGGGAAAACCCGTTCCAGGGCTGTACATTAAACAGTACATGTCAGTGGGTCAGTGATCAAGCCTGTGCCCTGGATGAGTTTTATTTGCCTGTATATTGATGGAGCCTAATTATCTGCAAGGTGCTAAATTGAAGTGCAGTGCTATTTTGAATGTGTGTGAGGAACGTAAAAACCAGACAATGTTCTTTAACCCCTTTCTCATGGGTAGGAAACACAGGAAAATAATCTGATTCCAATTACATTCATAAGAAACAAAACTTCTCTTCCAGGCAGGAAATTCACAGCCCATTTCCAAATTTAAGCAAAATGTCATGGCCAACATATAAGCTGCTTAAAAATGGCTTTATGTAATGCAAGTGCTGACAGACCTTTAATTATAGCCGTGAGTGTGACTATATAGCTGAATAATTTTCAATTCTTCTTTGATTCTTGAGGTCTGAAGCAATTTTAATTCACTGTGAAGTGACATCTACCAGATACCAGTGTGAGGCACTTTATTTTAATATTAAACATATGGAATTACAAACTGATCATTTCCTAAGTGTCCATAACTTTTGCACTGACTTCAAATTAGGAAATTAAATTAAAAGTATTATCATTAATAACAAATGTGTTCCTGTAACTGTGGAAGAGGGGGAATTATAATATAATATTAATCTCACAGATCTTTGATAACCTATTCTACCTACTAATTATCATTATGGCAGCAGGAAAATCCATTTAACGTTGGCTAATGCTTGAAAGTATGGGAACTTTTGTCATCCTATTATAATTTTGCCAGACTTCAACAGTTTACTGCAACTTGCCCCTGCCAAGCATCTGCCTAAGTCTGAAGGATTTTCCGTTCTTTGCTTTCTGTCTCTTTTTATATTTTAAGTGCTACAAGCAACTCATTTAAAGTAAGTGGAACTTTATAAAGCTGTGATGAATTAGAGACTTATGTATATGGTTAAGCCACAGCCCAGCAAAGAATTACATGTTTATCTAAAGTTACGCTGTGTAAATAATCCAGATGATTCTAATGATGCATATTTAAGCCATGCAAAATAAAGCATGTCTGTATCTTTCTTCGTAGAACAAAGGACCTTACAGTGTATATTAGTGGTGGATGCACTTAAGTTTCACAGAATGGAAGTACAGGAGTAGGATCATTCATGTAGAATTATGGCTGATAAAACTGAAATGCAAGGAGGAGAGTACTCTGTACAGTTTTTCAAATATTTATCAGTACTTAGCCCAGCTCAAAGCCCAGTACAAATCCTATTCACAATAATCTGCCAGATCTAGGTGCCTGAAAAAAAATGAATATGATTAAATTATTGCCATAGATCTAGTCTGAAGATTTAAATTACAGTTCTGACACTTTTGCGGGGATGCAGTTTTAGCACACACTGATGATCTATGTATCTGATGGAAGCATCCTGTTACAAACAAAGGAGTAATTTTCAAGCCTTGGAAATAATTACAGTATATAAATTCTCCCACCTTGCTGATGAAATATATGTATAGGCAAAGTGAAAATGGTCATGCAATGTGTTCCTATTGTGAAAAATATCACTCATTATGGAAAAAAAATCAACAAAAGCCACTCATCCTCCCCCTCAAAAAAACCTTTGATATTTCATACCAGATCCTCTTGGTTGACTTGACTAAACATACTTTTCTCTAAAGCCTGTCAGTAAAGTAGAAAATTCAATTTCCCTGATATGGACACATTTCTATGTGTCATCTACTCACAGATAAGCTGTACCTTCTGATTTCAATACCAGGCTTTTAAATAGTAAAAATGTCTTTAACTCCACTTACTTCAAAGAGGAAAACTAAGTTTGCATCTTGGCTGGAATTTCAAACACTGCTGAAGCCAAGCAGGTTGGTTCCAATAATGTTGGTGGAAATAGGTTCCTTCATTGCACCTTTATGTGAAATTAAGCAGTGTCAGTCTTCAGCTTACAACTACAGAAACTCCAAAGGCCTTTTGTGTTGATGAGGAAGCAAGACGAAAGGATAACTCACAAATTAAGCATCATATTCTCGTGTGCCATCTATAAAAACATTAAATTTGTCCTATCACCTTCCTTAAATTAATTGTCTTTGAGTCAAGTCATTAACTCAGTTGTTTTAGGTTCTTCCTACAGGTATTGTCCAAGGATAATACACTATGTTCCCATCTTCTTCACAGTAGTACCTTATGTATAAGGGCATTATTCCGCCGCCCCCACCCACTTCCCCAAGACATAGCAGACGATTCCCAACAATTGAGGCAAGTACTGTAAACAGCAAAATAAAAGGCAAACATCAAGGGTCAATAAAATTATTTATGTATTTTTACAGTACTGCCTGCTATTGAACATGTAAATTGCTGATATATTTTTGCAGATTATTAATACTGGGAATGTACTTTTATATTTTGTAAGGAACAAAGCGTCCATTCGTTAGTTTAATGTGGCATATTTTTATGTGGGGATTGCTTTGATTCAAACTAGCTAAATGGATCTGGACACAGGGCAATTGTTAGAGAATTTAGGGCACTTTGGGGTCTTTTTTGATGAGAAGTGCAGGCTGAGAGGTTACAGTGTTAAGGTCAAGCTGCCAAAACTCTGACAACATTAGTCTCGTTCGAATAGTGTGTCATGGAGAGCTCTGTGTTCAGCCCCGGGCTGAGGCTGAGCAGGCTTCACAGCTGTCCTGCAGAATCTCTCCCTGGGGAGCCCCACAGGCCCCTGCTGCCTGTGGAGGTGCTGCTTACCACTGTCAGGGCAGGAGATGTGATGTGTTCAGAGAAATGCATAAAAGTACACCTGGGAGCAAAACAGGCAGGAGATAAACAACTGCTCTCCTTTCAGGACTGCTGAGAAGGTGAAAAGGCAATTTTAAAAATTATTATTACAATTATTATATTTATTTTTATTATTATTATTTCTTTATTTGCCCATCTATCAATTTTTGTCAGATTTCTTCCCTGTTTTGCATTGTCCTGCCTCCAAATATGTATACTCTTGATTGAGTAAATAAATTGACTTGGTTTTCCACAGGTACTGACATAGTTATTTGAAAGAGACTTGTGGTAACGAACAGGCTACCAGTGTTTACACATATTTTTGACAATAGCTGCACAGCCTCCCTGTTTGCGAGACTCATATTTGGATATTAGAAGTGGCCAGCTTTTGTAAGCTGAATTACTACTGGTAGCAATTTAGAAAACTCTAAATTTTGTAGAGACCCAGATATACAGACAACATCCATTCTTAAAAATCTGTACAGCTTAATTTGATAGTGGAAACTGATTACCTAATTATAACAATAAATGATGGTTTATAAATCTGTGAAAATAAGTTTATTCAAAGTCGCACATTATAGTTATTTTAAATGTTAAATTAGCCTTTTTTAAAAATCCTACACCATAATTAAAATGATTAAAAAATGTACAGTTGCTTACACTGCCAGCTACATATAAATAATAATTACTCTGAAAAATGAAACTGAATCTCAGTATTCTCTCACAGCTAGAGTGGTAGATTGGAGTATTTTTAGTAAATCTGATTCCATCAGACACAAAGCTCTCTTTGCTGTCAACACAATTAACCTTCTGATGTCAACTAATAGGTGGATAATAATAATAATAATAATTCTAAATCTTTTACAAAAGTTGAATTAGTATGATGCAACATTGCAGTTAGACATGCTGAGTATGAATATGATCTCTTCAAGTTCTTATTTCTGTGGTTTTCTAAGGAACAGAAAAATTTTTAGCTATAGAACAACATAATAGGGAGAGACACTGATTTTTTTTCTCACATATAAAGAGCCATTATATGCCACTGAATACTTAATTTTACAATTGCAAAATTCTGCAAACCATTATTGTTTTGTTCAAATGCAGAACTATGTGTGTGAAAACCGCAATTGCAGTAATATGATATTATGCCATACACTGAAAAAATACTGTGGAGGATATGTAAGTATCTTCCATTTTCTGAGCATGCAGAGGAGATAATTTCATATCTGTGCCTGTAGACACATGCAGACCCATATTAGAGAGAAGGAAGTAGCACATGTATACATATTAAGGATAGATTTACAGGTATACTATGACTATAAAACGAACTAAAAATTAATTTTCAAAGTAAAATAGAATTAAGTGTTCTAATAATTAATTCTAATTCTTATGCTACTAAATAATTCTAATAAATGTTCTAACACACACACACACACACATAAAATCCAGCCTAGGGAATGTATTGCAAAATGCAATAATGTATTTCACAGAATCACAGTATTCTTACTTCAGTGTATCAACTCATGCCAAAGTACTGCATAAAAAACATTGTAAATACATTTTGCAAGTGTGTCATGAACAACATTAATTTCATCACTGTAAATCATAATTGATTACAACTCTGTGAATGACCCAGATTTGGAGCTGGCATAAACTGAAGTACCTTCGCTGAACTCAGTGGATTTAAGCAGCTTAACTGATGTCAGTATCTGCCCCTGTGACTGAAAGATGTGAAAAACAGTCTATTGTAATATAGAACTGTTTATTTATGAGAAACTCCCTGTGAAGAACAGCAGGATGCCAGCTTAGCTGAATGGCGGATCACAGAGGAAAGGCAAAAAGAAAATGTGGAGAGGGCAGAAGCAGGGAGGGTCTGCCCATAAAGAATGTAGAAGGATCACATAGGGATGGAATTGGGAAGACCAAACCTTGATTTGGTTTGATTTGCAGCTGGTGAAGGATGCTAAAGGCAAAATAATAGCTTATCAGCTGCAAAGAGCAGACCATGAGGGCCCACAGGTAGGTGGTGCAGAAGACTTGCTTTCTAAGCTCATGGACACAGAAAATGTACTGTTCGTGATCTTGAAGGACAAGGAGAGTCCAGGAAACCATTGGTTGCTCAGTCAGAACTTAGTCCCTGGCAAAATTGTGGTTCAAGTTCTCATGAAGTCATTCATTCATTCCAGTCTAAATCTTTTGTAATAAGATTCAGTACTGCTTATACAAAACACCTTTTTTTTTAATGTTAAATAATTGTAACAAAGTCTTATAAATTAAAACATCATCCCATAAAATCAATCAATTTATTTGATATGCACGAAATTAAGCTATACTTTGTGTTTAATAAGTTAAGACTCTTCTTACTATTGATTGCTGCTTATGATTTTTAGTTTAATTCTGTAAAGGAAAACCTTGTTTGCCATTTACTGAGTTTTGAAGTGATACTTCCTGCTGCTGCCATTCCCTTTAGCTTAATATTTCCATATAATATAAAACAAGAATATTTTTAAATATAATGTCCTAGTACTTTCTGTATCTGTTTTTTTCTTATCTTTCAGGGTAAACATTTTCATTCAGTGTTTCTGCCTTGGTGCTCACCTGTGTTTTATCTAGCTTAGTTCCAGCAAGACCTGTGTATAAAATGCATTGACAATTACTGGCTCCACATGGAGCCTCTAATCCTTTCATCCTGGAAGTGCTGAGGTGCTGTAGGCACAAAGCATTTCTTAATTCAAATAAACATTTAACCTGCTGTTTTTTCTGCTTCCATTTCAGTCCTATTTCCCATTTGCCCAAAGTTAGCAATGATACAATAAAAATGAAAGTATTTAATTTTTTTTTCTAGAAAAAGGGGCTCATATTCATTGCCAGCTCTTCTGCTCCTCTGTCTCTCCTCTTCAGACCCATATTTAATATGTCATCAAGCTATTGCCTTATAAAACCTGTCTTAACACTCTGGGAATGCTTTGAACTGTGAGTCTAAACTTCAAAGGAGATAAGAGTTTGTTGACTGATAGAGACAAATTGCTTTAGAGATCTATATTGAAAGACTTGAATTAAAAAAAAAATCCTGTCCATGGAATGAATAAGTGGCAAGAAATTACATTTCTAGGATTTTCAAAAAAGAAATAAAGTTCTAAGCATGAAATTACCTAGAAATGCTAGATTCTTCAAGAAACCTGGAGAAGAAGCTGACCTGGAAATATCTACATTGATAAAATATATCCTGCAGTGGACAGTCAGCTACAGTTCTGCAGAAGTGGAAGCAAAAACTGACTGGTATGAAGCACTCTTTTTATCACTGCTTCTGATCATTTAAATTAGCTTGGATATTTGATTTCCCTTCCCTTCCTTTCCCTTCCCTTCGCTTCCTTTCGCTTCCCTTCGCTTCCCTTGCCTTCGCTTCCCTTGCCTTCGCTTCCCTCTCCTCTCCTCTCCTCTCCTCTCCNCATCTTGTTCCTTTAAATAATAATGTGGATAGATTGTGGTTGCACAATGGCATTTGCAAATCACTACCAAAAGAGTGCTTATTGCCCTGCATGTTTCAGCATAATAACACCATTCTCTAACAAGATCCAGCCCTTGTTTGAATCATAGAGCTGTAGAAATGATGGTGTCACTGTCTTGGGCACAGAGCAGATTTGTCTGGAAAATAAAATTAAAATACCCTAAAAACACAAGAAGCTGCCATGGAGTGGAATGTGTGACTAATAATGTGACTGTAAAGCAATGCTGATGTGTATTTATAGAAATCATTAAGAATGACATAAACCTCTGCCAGTGTATTTCCTAATGGTGGAACTAGTAGGTTCCACTATCCCAAGATGTTTATATATTCCTAGCTTGCATCTCTTGTTAGAAGTCTCTGATCTTCTTATTTCAATTAAAAGTTTACTCCTTAAAAATAACAAAGATGGAAGAATGAAGACTAGAATTTATTTAATACTCTTCTTTGCTTGCTGAGCTATGATTCACCATCATAAATGTTTGCTCTAGTTTGAGACTTCCAGATGTTTACTTCCCTCTGGTGAGCTCAGCAAAACAAAGACTTGTGGCAGGAAGATTTTGTGATCTGTGAGTAGGGTTGGCCACCTGTTGTTTAATTACTGTGGTTATTTGGTCACTGTTTATAATTAAGTTCAGTTTATAAAAGACTAATAAACTTTAAATTAAATTCAGTCAAGTCCTAGATGTCAGTAAAACAATGTATCACACTTTCTACTGCTGGGCTACTGATTATCTGCCAGACATAATAGCTATGTTTGAAGTCTCTACATTTCCTGGTCAACTCTTCACCTTTTACCTTACTTCTCAGTGGAACTTTGATATGATTCAAAATTTTAATTTTAAAATTTATAGCAGAGTATAATTTCAATTAATACATTTCATTTTTGTTAATGTTTATCTTTACTGAGGCATTCAGAGTTGGTTTTTTGGGTTTTGGTTGTTTTTTTGTCCAAAGGAGGGCAATGTAGACGGTGAAGGGCCTTGAGGGGAAGACATACAAGGAGCAGCTGAGGTCACTTGGTTTGTTCAGCGTGGAGGAGACTGACGGGAGACCCCACTGCAGCTACAAAGTCCTTGTGAGGAGAAGAGAAGGGGTAGATACTGACCTCTTCTCTGTGGTGCCCAGTGACAGGACCTGAGGGAATGTCAGGGGACATGACCTGTCAGGGAAGGTTTAGGTTGGATATCTGGAAAAGGTTCTTCACCCAGAGGGTGGTTGGGCACTGGAACAGGTTCCCCAGGGTAGTGGTCACAGCACCAGCCTGACAGAGCTCAAGAAGTGTTTGGGCAATGCTCTTGGGCACACAAGGTGACTCTTGGGGCTCATCTGCACAGGGCCAGGAGTTGGACTCGATGATCCTCCTGTCTCCCTTCCAACTCAGCATATTTTGTGATTTTGTGATTATTTTCCTTTCCTTTATTTTTCTCCTTAAAGATAATACCATATTGTTATATCATGGCTTCAGAATCTCATATAGTTTTTTAGTCAATAATGACCCTCCCAATAAGGTTTACATTTTCAGCTCCAATAGTTTTATTTCTCAGTAGCCACACAATGAGATTCCATTGTGTGAGCCTTCTGATGAGTAGTATACATGCATGTGTTTAATAGAGTTTTTGTTTTGCAATTTCTGATTTTATTTAATAGACATGATTTAAAAATATGGGTTGAGCCCATTTTATAAAGGACTACAGTACAAAAGCTGCTTTATCAGGCTCAGATCATGTAGAGTGCTAGAGGTATACATGTGAATGAAGTTGAATGTCTGAAAATTAGTGAAGTAAAGGTCAGCACCAAGAAACTTCTTCCATTTAGTCTTATTTTCAGTGAAGAGTATCTCAGACATAATATATATTCTACAGTTTCTAAGGCTCGGTGCTGCTGCATTTGAGTAAATATCATTGTTTGACTTGGTTGTACTATCCATGACCAGCTGTAGAGATGGAAAAAACCCCAAAAAATCAAAAACATGTCTCTATTGCATCATTAACAATTTTGATACAGTTTATAAAGCTTGTAGATATCTTATGTTTTTATAGTGGGAAAAACTATAAATATCATTTGCTTCTATGATTTATTTATTGAAGTTGCCACCCAGAATACTTCAAAGCTATTGTGATGATGGAAGGACCTTTTAATGCAGACTAAGTAGGATTCAGATATGAAAATGTAATTGCTGTAAAACAGAATTACACAATATGCCCACCCACTATTGAGAGGTCCTTTAACCTCAAAGTGTTTAAAGCCTCATCCCAATCATGCAAACAGAAGTTGTTGCCAAGTCATGTGTTAAACACAAAAATGACATTGAAGGATTCTGCCAGGAGTCCTTTGAGACAAGTGAAACACTCTAGACTTCCAAGAAAGCAAGTACATGTATATTTTAAAATAGGGAAAGCCAAATGAAAACTTTCCATTTAGCACTTAAATGCTCTGTGGAAGGCTGAGCCTGAACAAAAGAGGTGAGCATGTGGAGGTCTGCACAGGCTATCCCACAGCATTTTGGAAGGTCTAGTCTTTGAACATAATCAAAGACAAACACAAGCAAGACTCCAGCCAACACAACATGCTGACACCAGCTTAACCTAGAGTGGAGGACTGTTTACACTTCAGATGACTAATTATCATAGATAGAAGAGTACTTAAGTTATACAGAGGTAGCCAAGCTTTAAAAACATCACAGTGAAGCAAGAAAGTGAACTACAAGAATTTGTAAGTAATAAAGCTAAGAACTGAAGGGTCAAGGAGAATTTTGCTGAGAAATAACCAACCACAAAGCCAGCTATAGCTACCTCTACAGTAAATACCAAGAAGTGATAGTCACAGACTTTCTTTTAAATTCAGTTACTTTCTGTAATACTGTACAGAAAATAAGGATAGAGAAGGCATAAAGGCAAAGAAGAGAAGTTGTGAGATGAATTTCAGGAAAGTACAGCTAAAAAGAAAAGACCTGTCTTCTAAAACGTAAAGACACTTCTCACAGGTACTATGTAATATATCATGTTAGGTCTTTTTTTTTTTGGTGTACCTAAATTTGCCTCAATTTGTTCTTAACAGAGAAAATTTGAACATTTCATCAATGAGATGACACTAGAGCCTACCAGAGACAGAGTTTTCTGACTAGTGTCACTCAAATTTCTGAAATAATCAAACTTTTCACACACAGATGAAACAAAGGCGCCGTGCGTGTTTTATTACATGTGTGATACAAAGTGTTGATCTGCTGTGACCTATCCTTTTGATCCTTACTAAATACCTTTTGAACTACTCACAGACCACCTAATAATGCAATTGGACAGATGAAGAAAACACTTCTAGACAGTTAACTATGAGTGGGATGGGACAAATATATTTTGCAAGAATTATCAACCCATCAGCATTTTTACAGCTGTTAACTGCCTTCATTTGGCAGATAATTGAACCCTAAAACTGAGGAGGGAGGTTTCTCTGTGTCTTTTATCCTCCAGTGGAATGAATTATGTAAAAAAAAGCCTAAGTAGATCTGAAGTCTCTGCCTGACCTCGGATATAAGAACAACGACTAGAGGAACAAAATCTGATACTCAGATAAAAGGTTAATCTAAAGTATGAGAATCCTTAAAAATACTGGTTTTGGGATGGGAAAAAACACTCTCTGAATGTACCTTCATACCTAAAGAAAGAGTAGGCTATGGGACCCTAACGACATATGAATTTTAAAGAATCAAAATTAGATTTCTTGAAACTTCTGAAGATTAATTTGAAACAATGCCACACTTCGGTATGCCATTCTGAAAACAGAGGTGTGCTGCCCAGCTAGTTCAGCTCACCATTTCTCAACAATGGTAAAATTAGCTGATGCTCATTTTCCTCACATTAAAATATATTGCTGTCATTCATAGAGTCATTGAATCAAATAGACAAGAACAATCCAACGAGAACTATGCACCACAGTTTTCAACATGGATGTAAACAAAGTTTCAGTTGCAAAATTTGTTTTATCTTTATATGCTCTGTTGATATAAAACAACTTTTCAGTTAAGTTGGCACCATCTACACATTAGGCTGCCTGTCTGCTTTTTAGTCCAAACAGAGATAGTTCATGTTATAATTAACTTACAAACTACTTTTTTTTGACAAAATACTTACCTGGCTTGCAGTGTGAATCACATGTAGTTTGAAACAGATTTCAAAGTTCCTTCACATTTAAATCTGTGTATTTAAATCAGAGAAATGCATTGACACCAGAATATGCTCTTCATGTTTATTGTCAATTCTGAAAGCCATTACATAATAAGATTGATTACACTATTTTCAAATCCAGGCTTAGAAGTGGAAATGAGCCTAAACCCATAGGCAACAACAGAAAAAACAAACCAAAAAAACAAACCGTAAAACAAAAAAAGAGAGAGAGAGAGAAGGAAAAAAAATTTGTTTGGTAAAATGCAGTTTTCTCTCTCAATTGCCTTTTATTTGTACCATGGGTCAGAAGAAATAAACTGTGTCTGAATACTTCTGATACATTTTAAGTTAATGATGTGATAGAATGAAAAATATTGGTAAGCATTAATTGAGAAGCCCAGCTCTGTACAGCATTTTCAGATCTGTATTTTGCAATTGATAAAATTAATCCAACTTCTTTTATCTCTATTGCTTGAGCTTCTTATGGCAAGGTGCCTTTTACATTTGGCATGGAAAAAGTGTAACAGACCATATGAATCCGAGGCTAAGGAGAGCTATTTTCATTCTTCTGTGCTGTGCTGGCAGCTACAAAATTCAGGGCAGATTTTGCCATTTTGTTAATAGATTTTATTGCAACCATTCACTGCTTCACCACACACCCACTGTTCTTTAGTCTACCACATCATTATTTTAAACTACATCAATCTTTATGTAAATATGGATTGAATATACTATATTTTGTTTCTAAAAGTAAAGACCACTTACCAAGAAAGAGTAGACAGCTTTATTTAACTTACTAAATCATTTAATGGAGTATTTAATAAGATAAGCATTTAAACCTACTTTCCTGTTTACACCATTACAAGGGAAGACTAACTGAGAGGTCATGATTTGATTAGTTTCTTTTAATTGGTAACAGATTATAAAGACATACAGATTTCCAGGCAAGTTGACTGGCAGGTCCTTTCTTCAGACCCCAATGCAATGTGTGTAATATTAACTTTCTGCAAAGCATTAAAACTGTGGCTGACAGTGCACCTTTTGGGGCTCAACACTGGTGCTTGCCTTTGAAAGTGAATCCAGGGTGACACCCAGCAATGTAAAAGTAGTAATTCACACTTTCATCAAATGCTTATTTTACACAAATGTTATTTTAGCCCTGTGCAATTAGAAGAAATTAAAAGTATAATTCAGCTTTTCCTTGACAGACTTTGGCAAATACTCAGTGAGGTGTATTTGAGAAATTAGGCCATATATAGAGAGAACACACACAAGATGTGTTTAGCGAAATTACTGTGTTATTCTACCTGGTTATAGGAAACTCACTGAGCCATGGCAAAGCAGAGCTCTCTGCAAGTGTCATTTGGCTCACGGCCCTGGAAAATTATATACAGACCTAGACAACAGCAAAATCATCCTAGACAGAAAGGGTAGTTAGACTGGGAGACAAGTTCAGCATGGTACTGCTGAAATTGAATGTTTTGGGGCATTGCAGTGGAAAATATGGGAAAAAAGAGAATTCAAGATTTTCATGTAACATAAATTTCATGTTTCTGCAAAACACTTTGGAAGATGCCTGCCCACTGTATTCTAGCTATTGTGGAACTATGTTAGAATATATTAATAATCTCATAAATCATTAATTTCTAGTGTCTTTGAAGCTAGTGATCATTATTTACAATGCCTGAAAAGGAAAAGCACTGTTAAATCTTAGTCCAGCACTATCCTCAGTGATTGACAGCTTTTCCTGAGAACTTTTTTAGCCATCTAAAGGGTGTGAGACTAAAGCAAAGTTTCTAAATGTCTTGAATTATCTGTCAAACTTTCTTCTTCAGAGGAAATTTTGTGCCTTAATGCACTCATAAATTTGCATCAGAAAACTGTTCATATGGATTTTTTTTAACTTAATCATGATCTGAACCTTCAGCAGTAGACATAACAGAATGGACTATGAACTGGACTATGAAGAGTTATTTTGTATTTACTGTGTGAGATATAGGCAAACCCCTACTGATTTTCTTTCAGTGATAAAATTTTGAACTTTCACAAGCCTAACTGCGTACTCCTGTAACACTTTATTGTTGGTAGAAGGCCATAGCCTTTGTACTGAGCTGGTCAGGCTTGGGGACTGAGGCTTTTCAGATTTGCCTGTCTAAACTTGCATTGCCCGACCTGCTGCTTTTTTTTTTTCTTGGTTTAGCTGAAATAGATTTTTTTTTCATCTAATCAGGTGGCTGTGGCTGGTTTGGTTCACCTTTGCTTTCTGGGTTTAAACTACGATAATGGTGCAATCATAGTTTTATAGAGGTTGTACTGACAAGTAATTCTTCTGTGGAGAATGAGATATTTTCAGCATTAACACAATGATGTCATGTAGAGACATTCAATCCTGGCACAATATCAGAGACCTTGAGAGGCGGAGAGGCCGGAGACAGAGCAGAGGAGTTCAGAGCTGGGGTGAGAAGAGATGGGTACCAGAGATGGCTGCAAACAACTCACTAATGGTCAGTGGAAGAAATGCCAACCTGCAGCTGGCCAAAGTTTGTCTTAGAGGAAACAAAGGGAATAAAAGAACTATGCAACATCTGCAAAATTCACCATATTCGGTAAATTCAGATGTAACATGGAGTTACAGAGCAATGCAGAATGGGAAGAGGTGTAGAAACTGCCCAAGTGAATCACAGAGTGACAAAGAATAAATGATTGACATACACATCATCTTCCTGCCAGTGAAAACACCACGGCATCACCCCAGCACCAGACTCAGCCACCGACCTGGGATTCAGAAGAGAAAGGATAGGTGAGTCCACCACCAGGAAAAGGGACAAAAACGAAGAAGTATCTATATAACAATTCAAACTATGTTTTACTATTATTTTTTTTTTATTATAGGAGTATTAATTCCTTCATTTTATTTTTCTCTTGCTATAGTAATTTTATCTGGGCTCATAGTGATTCTTGAATACACTCTTGAGATTTCAATTATGCTAACAATAAATTATATGCTTTATATGTGAGGCATGTTTCCTCTTTTTCCATAAACAAGATTCTGAGCACAACAGTAGAAATAAAATATGCTAGACTACTAAACAATGTTTAATAAATTACAGATGTTTGCCATCAGCAGATTATAACACATGAGAAAAAGAGAAACAGTAATATATCAGAGGACACAACCAGCAAAGTGTTATTATGTGAAAAACTTCTAAATATCCCCCAGTTTATCAGTATTTACTAATGAACACTACATGCCAGTCTCTGATATCAGAAGTCCAACCTCAGACAGATGCATATTGACTTCTTTGTTTTGAAATCACTGGGATTTGTAATCAATAGTTGCATGTGTGAATTTGTCAGTGCTGATTAAAGGTTATCTAACCTTAGCCATAGGTTGCTGCATGGATGTCATTCTAAATATAAATAGTAATAACAGGTATTAATTTTTCATGTCAAATGATAGTAGATTGAGAATGATTTGATGTGTGTTCATGCAAGTTTTTGAGTTATGTAGATATGTGTTTGTGCAAGGGATTTACTGGCTGTTGGAGAAGTGGAGGTACTTGTAAGAGTAATTATTTTTTTGTTCTTTAGGATGTGACTTATGTCCTCCTGTTTGTAGTCTGGCATATAAATTAATATATATTACACAAGTCAGAGCCATTTTCTTCCTTTGAAGTGTTTGGATAAATACCTGTTTATTCACTTCACCTATTTTATTATGAGAAATAATAGTGACACATATTTTTTATTGATGATAGGTCTCTATTACTCTGAAAACCAAAAACTAAATATTACGATGCTATGCGTGCAGTAAATCCCGTCAGCTTAGAAACTAAGAGAACAGCATAATACTTATAAAAAACTTGGCATTTAATCTTCTGGGGCTTTTTGGTCCTACTCTGCAACCTCATTATTTCCAGACAACACAAATAATTAGTTCACACTCTTTCTCTGGCAACTGCTTGGGCTTTCCAGCAGGATGCATTTTGATCAAATCATGATATTATTACACTTACAGCCACTGATTGAAGTGATGAGTGAGCTGAGAACAAAGCTACCCAGCAAGAAAAACTTTACTTGTGTATTTGATTCCAAAACCTACCATTCTGCTATTAGCAATGTGCCTGTGACTTCACTGAGTGATACAAGCAGTGCTTGATTTCCCTTTGAAGTGGCATCAGTCTTTTTCCATACTGGTCGGTGAGTGTAAGAAATTAATTCAAACCTGATTAGAAACTTTTTTTTTTTGTCAGAGCAAGTCCATTCTGTTAAATATTTGTAAAGAAATCAGAAAGTGAAATATCTTAATTTGAATTTAATATCAAGAGAGCACTTTGCTGACATAAGGTCATGGTCTGACTGTGACCTCACAATAGTTTGAGTACAATTTCATAAAATAAAAATAAAGTTGTTTTGAAAGGATATACCTGCTTCACTGAATTACAGACTTAAGAGTGACACTTAGGGGGAAGAAAACTTTCAAAATAATACAGTATTATATTTCTGTCATCTGAAATTTTTCCATGTGTTTATTCTACAACACATAGTATGTAGAAAGTCTGTGACAACTATACTCCAAATTTACATGCTAAGTGTGTTGCCTAAAATTAAGTGAGAACAATCTGGAGCAAACTCTCTGGATTGCTGTAACTGCGCTGGAAGACAATTTAAAAACTATACTTCTATAGTTTGAAACTAAGCCAGTAAGAGGAAGGATATGTTATCTTAGAGACTTTTCTGCCTTGGATAGGATAGAAAGCAGGAACAGTTCTTACTTTAATGATGATGTACCCATTTTTGCAGGAATTTGAAGCTTGACATCAGTATCCTTGCCAAATTTCTGTATGGATGGCTACATTCTACTTTTATGTATTTCTCTCCAAGTTCTGCTTGGCATCACACGCACCTCCTTGCTATTACTTACACTACTATGTCATAGAATACTACTATCCTGTTATAAATAGATTTGAACTTGCTTTTGAATCTTCTCATCAGCTGCCTTTCTACTTAAGAATCAAGGGATAATGATAAATTCCTTTGCAGGCAATAAAGCATTTTAATGAATCACTCTAAACAGATTGCTTATGCCACAAGAGTGTATCTGCCTGCTGCATTTGTGCATGTACATAAATAGAGGTAGTCAGTTGTAGTTACTTTACCTGGCTCATGTATGTCAGCCTCTCCTGGATTTTCACTGCTTTTGTGGCACTTTTCTTATTTTAGCTTTATAGATGGATCACCTTCATCTTTCTTATACTTTTTGGTAATTGCACTAATACAAACAGTGGTACTGGAACTTTGAATTTGCCAGTGTATAATAAGGTAGAACCTACCTGATTCAAACATGCATCTTACAGGGATCAACCAATCTATACGACAGCAAATGCTAATGCAGAGTAATATATTTTCCTGTGCCTTGTCACAGCTAATGCAGATATTTCAGGTACACCTCCATGTTCAGGCCTGAGTTTCCATACTTGTTTTTTGAAAGAATTAAAGTGTGTTTGTTCTTGTCTTATCGGAATAACGTAAGACACCAGTTGGTCCACTTGTCTTTTTTTTCAAATAATCTAATAAACAAGAAGATTTATAAACTGCCTGGATACTCTGGTGTTTGGGATTCACCATATCTTCGAGCATATTTAGCTACAGGATGGTGGCTGGAGTGGAAAGTTCTAAAGAGAGATTTTGAAGGAGCCTTCATATCTTAGTAAATTATGAAAAAATTAGGAAACTCTACTTTTTTCCTCTCTGACTCTTGTACCTCGTCACTCTGGGAAATTTAATGATATTTCCCAGCTGGAGCTTGTCTCTTAAGAGTTCAGCCTAAGGCAGCCCTGAACTAGGAGACCTGTAAGCACCTAAAAAGTTTGGAAACAATTGGTGAAGAGTTTGGGAACCATAAGGGTTCAGTGCTTAATATGTGCGGGTACATGAATCTTTCGAGTAAATAATATTTTTTCTTGTACAGTGAAGTACTTTTCGCAAGAAACACTGAAATGCCTTTACTGGATGATTATCCAGTGAGAAAAACGACATAATATGGAGAGACTTACAATACCTCAGTGGAACTGGATCAGGCCCAATCCCTTAAAAAATAACCAAGTTTGTTCTTTCTATACGGTATCTATTTCTGGTTATTTCCTTGAGACATGCTATTCCAAAAATTACTTTCACTTTGTTATGACCTGTCCAAATTCTAAAAATAATACAACCTGGAGCGAAGATAGCCAGATAAGTAATTAACACACTAAGCCAGGAAATCAAATTAAGAAGCCACCGCCATAAGGAACTCAGAGTGTCAGGACACTTGCAGACCAGACACAACAGATGGTAACTGTCTAAATCCTTTAATTTCATTGTTCAGTGACACAATATTGAAATAAATGTCTCTCACGCATATCCCTACAGTTACAGATATCCCCAGTGTTTAAAGACATTGCTAATTCAGTCTTTCATTCCCCTCTAGCCCATTATTTGAGTACTTATTTCTGATGAAATGTTACTGAAACCCTCTCTGAACTAGTCTATGGCTACTTCAGTGCTGCAGCCTTTGTCTTGTACCTGCTGCTCTGCATGTCAGAGCTGTCTGCTCAGCCCAGCAGCATGGGGCTGGGATCCTAATTCCATGATGCTGACATTGCAGCATGCACCACGTTTGTGTAACCCAGGTAGAAACATTAGGGAACACTTCCTGCAGCACAAAAAGGAAATAGCTAGAAACCGTCCTGAAAAGATTGTCAGCAGTGGGTCTGAGAGAATCAGAGACTGAAGAAGGTGGCATACACATGACAGAGAGAATGAAAAAAAGAACAAGAAAGCTTACAGAATAAGACACAGAACAAGTACGTCATATTGTAAAGTACTAATGCAGTGGATCACTAGAAGAAGAAAAGAAATATTAAAGGGTCAAATCTGATGGATGCATCCAATGTGTTTAGATGAGTTGTTCCTAATTAAGACACTCTAAGAAGGTGGGCAGGGAGAGTCTGCTACAGAGAAAAACTTAGGCTGACTCCTTAGGCCCTTCTTTGCAATTACAAAATGAAAAGCTGCTGAACACTTACACCAATAATGAGTTGGAAAAAAAGTTGATATTAATTTTATAATACAGAAGATAATGCACCCAGCATGAGGAAACAATATTTTAGGCCTCATTATATAAGATGAAGTTAATAAACTTCAAGACTATGTCTGCCAAGGGACTTTGTATCGTTACCTTGTTATAGGCCATGTAAGCAACCCTATCTGATAATGTGTTATCAGTAGGTCATCTATTCTGAAGACAAAGAAAGACAGAGTGGACTGAAAGAAATTTTATGATATAAAAAGTAAAGAAGGCTTTCTCACATGGCTGAAAAGCCATTGTTACAAAATTAAAAAGAAAAAAAGAGAAAACAAATTCATTTGATTCCTTGGAAGAATAAATATAGTGGTTAGAAATGGAAGGAGAATGTGTAAAGGAGTTCTGGAAGGAAATAGAGTAGTCTGATAGATACAAACTGGAAAGTAAAGAGAGAAAGCAAGAAGAAAGAGTGAGACAAGAGAGTGAGAGAAGGAAGGAAAGATGGAAATGAAACAGAAAAATGAAAAAGAGATAAAAAAAAGAATGAGAAGAATAGGAGACAAGAAAGAAGGAAAATCAAGTATAAGAGAAAAAGAATGAAAAATAAAAGCTAAATAGGAGGAAATAAGAGAAATAGAAAGAAAAAGAAAAAGAGTAAAAGTATGACAAAGGAAAATAATGCTTTTTAAAGTTCAGCAGCAATAATGGTTTGTTACTGAATAGAGATGACAGTGATCTCCAGTGTTGCAGTTATCTTCTATAAATATTTCTGCCCTGTATTTGGAAAGTAAGATGACACACTTATTACACAAATGTGGTGCTTTCCAGATAAACCACATTTACAGGGAGTTAACATTTTAAAAACACAGGATTAAACCATTCATTGACACCACCAGGGCTGTAGACGATCTATTAGTGGCTGGGGTTGATTTGCACATATATTTTGCAACATCCAGAGGCATTTAGTTGGAGGACTTTACATTAGAAAGAATGTAAAAGTTAAGTCACATCTGGAAAAATGCAGGCAATCAAACCATGGTGACGCACAGGGTCACTCTAAGCAAACATCACTGCGTTTGCAGTTTGTTGCAATGAAGAAGCTTTGGTTAGAGAGATGGATAGCTCATTTTTGTGGTTTTTCAAAAGGAGAAAGATCCCCTTTAGCCTGTATTTTGTGGCGAGGATTTTGTGTGGGTTCAATGCAACTGCTCATGGTAGATGCCCCAACAGATGGTGGGAAGGCAATTACAATACATGCAAAGCAAATTCTAATTAAAATTTAGGTATTTTAATTTCAAATCTGTTTAAATCTGTGACAAACAGAGAAAAATATTGAAAGTTTAGCAGCATAATTGTTAAAATTTAACTAGCATAGATGGAAGATTTATTTCTTTTTGAAAAAATCTTAGCTGTAATTTTTTACTCTAGATCTAAGGCTTGTTAATATGGGAAACTGAGAGGAATTCAATGACCTTAATATCCAAAGATTTGCAGATCAGTATTTTATGGACACTTTTCCAGGACTGAAGGTTTGTCTCTTCATTTTGGGTAAATTACAATTTATCAAGGCAATAATGCTTGCAACTCCTTAGTGTGTGGATTTATGGCATTGTTGTCAAAACATTTGCAGAACGATCACAGGGGAGCACATGAAATGGTTTCAGAACGATTTGTCAGAGCTCAGAGAGAAGCTGTCAGTGTGCTGCCACCTACAGAAGCAGGAGTTTCTAACGAGCTTTCAGAATGACAGAGTTGACCAAGAATTCAGCACTCTCCTCAATTATCTGAAATGATACATAATTAATAAGAGTTCACAGATGACACGAAGGTGACACAGTGGCGGTAAGCAGGAGATGGAATATCTGTATCCAGAGATGCAGCTTTCCTGGCAGCATCCATTCCACAAAATGCTTTGTAAGCTGTAAATACAAAGCTACACACCTGGAAAGAAAGAACAAGTCTGACCTTACCCATCATTGTATGCTGGTCTCTTCCAGGGAGTATCATGGAAGAAAGCATAGAATCACTGCAGCACAGATGACTATTCCATCAAAACTGACCTATTCTTGACTTTATTTACAGGGAAACAATCTATAGGAGTGAAGAGAGAAGTATTTTCTTTCTCTATACTTTCCAGGAATACAGTTTCCATATTTTCATGTCCAAAATTTTAAAAGGCTTATAAAATATGAACACAAATTAAGAAAAATAGACTAAAATTATTTCAGTAGCTGAAGAAATCACTTAATTGAAAGATGCAAGTTTTTCAGAAAGAGGTACTTAATGTGATCATAACTTTAAGTGCCTGCACACCTTTAAAGAAAGAAATAGTGAACATCATTTGACTCTTGTTATAAGCCAGAAAGGTATGAAACCCCCATACAGTTAGAAATTCAAAACAGAACTCCTTGATTTTGATTTATGGCCTACACAGTTTAACTGTGAGTGATTAACTATAGGTGAAAGCACCAAAAAAAAAAAAAAAAAAAAAAAAAAAAAAAAAAAAAAAAAAAAAAAATCTCAAATTCTTTGTTGGGCTGGATTCTCTGTTGGACTGGATTTTTAGTTGGTAGAATTTAATTAAATACCACTTACTTGATTCAGACAATGGATAATTAAATCAAACATAGAGATACCCAAAGAGTAATACCTGAAATTAGTATCAGAGGCCATTTGTATATGTTTGTTTTTGTTTGTTCTTGGTTCGGTTTGGATTGGTTTGATTTGGTTTGATTTCACAAATCTGAAAGTCTCTGTGTGAATAAGGGCAAGGAACAGTTTACAATTTGCAGTCAGTTACAGTAAATACAATGAAGATTCTTTAGAACTTGAACGTAGTAAATCAAGCAAATATTTCCTTCTCAGAAATATTGCAGCTGTGTATATGTGGTACTGACAGTATTTGGTCACAGATGTACTTCCGTATTTGTAATACATATTTGACATAGCAAAACTAATTTATTTTATATCCTATTTGTTTATTTACTTGTTCTAAATAGCAATTGTTGATCTTTTCTCTGCTCCAGGATATATAAGTCCTTTTCAGAAGACCATTAACATTACTGTGGTATGTTAATAGTTATGGAAACGTGTAGTCATCTCATGCTTGCTTTCTTCACTACAATGACTACTAATACACTACAACATATTTATTTAAATGTGTTCTTTTCTCAGATACAGCAAAATAATCTTCAGAATCAAAAACATATTCTGCTCCCTTTTATGCAATATTTCTGTAATCCATTTATTCAATAATATTTTGATGTTAGCAAATACAAGATCTAAATTTAATCATTAAAGCACGGACCAAAATGACTCTCCTTGCAACTGAAACTTTATATGTGCAACTTTTAAAATTATTTTCTTCTTAATTTCTCTCTGTTTAGTTTTAGTTTTAACACTCCCACTCTAGAAGACTGGTTAAGTTCTGCTAAAGTCTTTAAGAGTATGCTACCATCTTCTGGAAAGAGATGAAAATAGAGCTTTTAACTATTTAAGATTAAGCAGATTTGTGTTATCATCATCACTTGCAGACTGTATGCTTGTATTTTCCAGAGCCCATCTGAGATTTTTCTGAACAGGGAAAATATTTTAGAAAACCAAAATATTAAGATTTAACCATGTGTGTTTAAGAAATCTCTCCTCCAGGAGGGAGTTTTTTCTTTCCTCCCTTTAAACTGCACCTCAAATTATATAATTCTTGACATTTTAAGGCTCATTAACAATTTACTTGCACAGCATGAAATCTTTAGAGATGAAGTCAACTTTGCTGTAAAGGACCCTCATTTCATTACCTGAAATTCAGAATTCAGCTCTTTTCATACTGCCTTTAACATCAGCCTAGAAAGCAAAGTTCATGTCACATCCAACACTGCACAGATTTCCAGTAAATGTATCCAAGCTTGTGGGTTGGCCTGTTACAGAGATAAGGCTGTTTATGAAGGTCAGTCCTGAGTGCTGAGGGACTAGATTTTAGTGAAGCAAGCCAAAAAGCAAAAAACTTTTTGGATGAAATAAACCAATATAGTGGCTGCAACTGAAACCACACCATCTTTTGAAATTAAAAGTTCTGCTCTATGTTAGAAAAAAGACATACGGAGCAGTGTAGCCCTGGTATTGATGCTTCCCATATTTCACGTTCTATGTACTGAATATTTTACAGGACACTTTTTAGAAATTTTTTGCTAAGAAACAGCATTCATAGAAGGCTAAAAAATCTTTGATGTGGAATTTAACCATTCTTTTAACCATGATTTTCATTAGTAGATGGCACAAGCCACAGCAGTTCTAGGTCTCGTTACTCTTACAAATGCAGCTCACTGAATTGTTTTTTTGAGATATTTGGCTGTAAGAATATGTATCCTGGAATATAATGACAGGAGTGGTATTGAAGGATCTGCATAGTGAACTTGGAAAAGAAACTCTTTCTTTTGAAACTACTGTGGGAACCTATTATCACATCTAAGATGTCTGTTGAAATTAGACTGGTTAGGCTAACTCATAGGAAAATAAGATTTTAGAAAGACAGATACATGTGTAGACTTTCAAGAAAGAAATAAACATTAAAAATTAGGTGGCCATATTTCTGCATTCAGTATTTCTTCACTTCCTGTTTGAACTGGCAAAGTGGGGCAGCTAGTGAGGAAGAGAAAAAAAGACAAAAAAGATTTTTTTTGTCTATACTTTTTAATTTGCATGTTTTTTATTTTCGAAGTCCAAAGAAAACACTGAAAAAAAACCTAGTAGTGTTTTCTGTAGAATAGTTACTTAAGTTAGTTTTCTGTCTTTGGTGTATGAGAAAAGAAGGCAATACGGACAGATATTCTCTTCTACCTGGTATTTAATGAATTTTTTGCCTGTTTTTTACACTGATGATTCACAAACAAATAGTAAGTCAGCATCCTACCTTGGCTCCTGTTGGGTTACTTTCACAAGGCAGAAGAGAATATTGCAATGATAATAACAATTCTATGAAAGGTAAATGGCTGAAGAGTTATCTGGATTATGAAAATCTCTGGAGTTTATAAACAGAAATTTCAATCTCTTCCTTTGAAAGTATGGGTTTTGTACTTAAAAAGAAATTGCTTGTCATAGAAAAAAAATATTTTTTTCAGAATAGGAAATATTCAGGTAAGCATAATTCCAAATGGTATAGGGACTGATATATAAACTACACGAAAATTTAGAATAAGTGCAAGATAGCTTATTTAATTCAAGTAAAATTCAGATTTTAAGCAGGTGCAATATTTCCATTAGCTGAGTTGAGCAACTTAATAAGAAAAGCAAATCCATCCAGCTTTTTTTCCTTTTCCTGTTCTCAAATGCTTTAGTGTCCTGTGTACTTGTTCATTCCAGTGCAATTTGTTTATTTAATTATTTTGCAGTGAATATTTTCAGTTACGGTTTTTCTCAGTATTTTAACCCTATAAATCATGTGGCATTCTGTCTGTTCAGCAGGACAGGTTTTATCCTGAAACACTGAAGGAAATACATATTCTAGAACAGAAATTTAGTAATTTTTGGTTATTATATCTTTGAGCTGATTTTTAAGACACTCACTCTAGTCGAGCTGAAGCTCTACTGCTTAATGTTTGGATTAACTGAACATGCAGTGATCATGAAGAAACAAATGAAAACTCATTCTGGGAATCACTTAAGCACCAGCAGAAAAAGTATTCTCATTATAGCCCCAGATGCAGTGGCATTTGTCCAGGACACTTGGCTTAGCAAACCAAGTCTTGCAAAAACATCAAGGGACTTTTCATGACCACATCATGGGAACTGCTGCACGCACTAAGGTAAGATGGCTGCTTCTAGAACATGCTTGTGCAAACATTCCTTCATTTTTAAGACTGATATGCCACTTATTAAAAGAAAACTCCTATTGGTATTTTTTTTTTTTTGCATTACCATATATTTTTTACATTACCAGGTAAATAAGACTGTTGGTTTGAATATCACTTTACTGTGCTACTCATGTGTGCTTTCTTGCGTTATTAAAGTTACAGAGTCCTGGTTTTGATATACCTGTACATTCCGGTGTGTTTTTTCCCTCAAAGCATCATTATTCTTGACTTGTGTTTAAAATGTATTTCAAATTTTACAATTAGGGGATAGTTAGGAGGAATTAGATTTCAGGAAGTGTAAATATTAAGAGTCTACTTCTGAAAGAGTAAAAAAAAATCAATCTCATTCATCTTTTCATCAACAGGCACATTAACTTCACTAAAATTATTCATGCACTAAAAATTGCATCAATGTGATGCGAATGAACACATAATAAGCATATTATGAACTTGGTTGTGCTTTCTAGGTATTAATGAAATAGAAACATGCACATGTTTTTGCATTGTTCTTCAAAAATTGTGTTAAAGCTCCATTTTTCCTGGATCAGAAATAAAGGCAAAAGCAGTTAGAAGAACAACAAATTGAATGATTAAGACCAGCAAAAACGGAAAATTAGTATTTTCAAGTCATGGCACAAGAAGAGGGAATAACTAGAAATGCATTAGAAAGGGTCCTGAAGTAAAAATAATTTTTAAAAAAGTTTCATTTTGTAATGAAAGAAGATGTCATGTAGTATAAACAAAGGTGTACCAGTATACAGCATGGTCTTTCTTCATAACACTTTCAGCTAAAATGACTAAATATGCACATTATGATGTCAAAATTCCAGGGTCATATTAGCCCCAGACATCATCCACCAACACATGTGCGGGATCTGTGTCAGCATTCCCCTTGATCTGGAAAAGCAGGCACTTCGGCTTGGATTGCTTTACTACCAGCAGGGATTTATTTATTCCAGTTCCTTTGTACGTCAGTGGTTGGGGTGTTAGCTTGGGAGACCTGGCTGTGGTCCCTGCTTGGGGATGTCAGATCAACTGTGCCTCAGTTGCCTGAGTAGGAAACAGCAATACAGCCCCTCTCTGCAAGAATGTTGCAAGGTTGAATGCATTCAGGTTTGCTGCTGAAGGTACTGTGACTGTAAGGGCTGCAGGAGCTCCTCAGTGAATGGTCTGAAGGGAGTTAGACAAGGCTCTTTCTACATGATGTGATGCACGGGCACGCAATGAGGGGGTACAGAGAGAAAAGGCAATAGATAGACAAAAGCAAAGGCTGCTTCTCATTTGCTTTCAAATGTTTCAAATTTGCATCCCTGAGCAACTTTTTACACAGGAGGATTTAAATAGGACAATGGGGGATGGTTTTAAACTGAAAGAGGAGAGATTTAGATTAGATGTTAGGAAGAAATTCTTTAATCAGAGAGTGGTGAGGCACTGGAACAGGTAGCCCAGATGAGCTGAGGATGCCCCATCCCTGGAAGTGTTCAAGGCCAGGTTAGATGGAGCTCTGAGAAACCTGGTCTAGTGGAAGGTGTCCCCAGCCATGGCAGGGGACTGGAACCAGATGAACTTCTGAGGCCCCTTCCGAGCCCAACCATTCTATGATTCCATGATTCTATGATTATAGTTTTATATCAGCAAGTGGCATTTTTTTAAAAAAACATTACACATTTAGTACTGAAGGAGTGTCAAAAACAGAGGTGTTTAATAGTAAAAATTGATAAAAATTGTCAAATGAGTTTAGTATCTTCTAACCTTTAAAGAGAAGCAGCACTGGAAAAAATTATAACTGTCATAAAAATGTCCTTTTTGGATTTATCTAAATATTCTAAATGCAATAAAGTTATTCCTTTAGACTTCATTGTTTCAATTATAATTATAAAATTAAATATTTTGAAATATTAAATTTTATGAAAAATCCTAAGACTTTGTCTTCATGTCTTGTTTGGGACAAAACCAAACTTCAGAACTTCTAGGGCTTCACAGACTTGTCTAATAATAATATGTGTGATAAAACTACTTCATACTTCCATTTTTAACGAAGCATTGTAACTATAAAAGTTCAAAATGTGTTAAATCTTATCCAGGATGCTTTTGGATATTTAACAGAAAGATATCTTTTTAGTAAATAACTTGACTGAGTAAAGGAAAAGGATTTACATATTAATGGTGTTCCCTGAAAGATGGAATACAAATCATATGTGGTTACAAAAGCCTGGTTCTTTATTGTCCACCAAATGCAATTTGTGTGGGGAAAATAGTGGGGAGTGTCCTCCACTGTGGGAGTTACTTGTGTTTGTGGGAAAAAAAATCCCTCCAAATTAGAATTAGCTGTTAAGTAATTTGGTGTGAGCTATTTATTCTTCTTACAGCCTTCAGAAATTATCATGAATACGCTGTAGGAAAAATACAACATTAATACATCAACTTTTTATAAAGCTGATTTTTTTTTTTACTAGCTTTTCCAGATAGTCACTGAAATTCAGAAACTCAAGATATGATCTGTTTATTTTAAGCACATCTCTAAGTGAACCATTGGAGATTGCTAACAGTACATGGAACAATCATCTTCTATGGAAATGTTCCACACATACAGTTTATGAGCATAGCTGGCCTCTCTAGCCTCTGGCTTGCTCTACCTTTCCTTGTATTTTGCATTCCCATGAATGAGAATGAACTATTATTTATTCTTGGCTCTCCCAAGAATAGAGTGAAGGAGTAACTTAACTTTTGCCCTCGGTGTCTCCACCTCCTCCAGTCAGAGCAGATGTCACAGGCATGTGCTAGCTTTCAGCCATCCTTATTATGTCTTAATCATGTTCTGAACTTATTCATTCCCAGGAGTCAACAGTGAGTAGTCAAGCAGTAGGAGTAGTTATGGGAAAGAAGAATAAATAGCGCAGATGTCAGGAATTAAATCTAGACCATATTTAAAATGTCTCTTGCCTCTCCTGGAGCCGAAATCTCAACTGTTCTCTTCAGAGTCCCAGTCCAATGGTTTAAGTGTTTTGGCATCGGCCCTGGATTCAGCTCTGAACCATCAGAAGAGCTGCTCAGCTCTGGGGCGTGCCCAGGTACCTCAGAGCAGCGTTCCTTCACTGATGGGAGTGCTGGAATTTCAGGGAGCTACCCCTAGGAACCACTGCTTTCCTCTACAGTCTAGTCAGGATCTGGGCTTTACCAGAGGGGAAGGAAAGAGGTGGGTAATCAGCATAGTGTCATAAAATATCCTGAGCTGGAAGGGACCCACAAGAATCATTGAGTCCACTTCTTGCCCCTGCACAGGACAGTCCCAAGAACCACACTCTGTCCCTGAGAACACTGTCCAGACACTTCTTGAAAAGTGCACTTGAGCTCTGTCAGGCTTGATGCTGTGACCAGTTCCCTGGGGAGCCTCTTCCAGTGTCTAAACACCCATAGGGAGAAGAATCTTTTCCAAGTATCTAACCTAGACCCTCTGACAGCTTCAGGCCATTTCCTCAGGTCCTGTCACTGGTCACCACAGAGAAGAGATCAACACCTGTCGCTCCTCTTCCCCTCATGAGGAAGCTGCAAACCACGGTGAGGTTTCCTCTCAGTCTCCTCTTCTACACGCTGACCAGACCAAGTGACCACAGCCACGCCTCATACAGCTTCCCT
>VZTD01001045.1:1994512-2102944 GCA_013397725.1 Rhagologus leucostigma
ATATTTTATTTTATTTTATTTTATTTTATTTTATTTTATTTTATTTTATTTTATTTTATTTTATTTTATTTTATTTTATTTTATTTTCCTCCTCCAGAAGCTGCAGGAGGGACCTGCCGGATTCCGGGCATATACGATTTTGATGTGAATAGTTTTTGGTTCCTTTTGTGAAGGTGACAAGAGTATTCAGTTTCAGACACTAGAAAATTCGTAAGCACAGGTGCAAAAATAGCAGAACCACTGGACCAAATCTGTGCCTGTAATTACAGCAAGTCTCTTCGCAATATCATTATTTTAACCCTTAAGCTACTTTGTTGTTCTTGCTAAGAACTGGCTAAAGAGTACTGTCTGAGCAATGAACAAAGTCAGTAAAAATTATTTGCATTTTGACCCGGTATTTGATTCAATTGCCTCTTCTCCATTATTTTTTTGCTATTTGCAAGTATGAGACAGAAAGTTTTTCTTCTATTTTATTTTTTATCTCTGTATATAGTCTCATGATTGAGAATCAGTTGAGCTTAGTTTTGATGAGTTTATTTTTATGCAAATCTTTATTCAGCAACTCTTTATGAGGAATTTTAACCCATCATGAACTTTAGTTTTGGTAAATTTTGTATTTGCAGCAAGAATTACACAAAATCCATTTGGAAATGTTAGCAGGATTGACTTTGAAATTACAGCTTTTGTTCACTTTAGGTCTAAATAGCTAAATAAAATACAGTAGGAGCACAATAATTGGTAACTGAAATTAATATCTCATTTCCAGAGCTATGAATAGCTCAGTTGTTATATTATTGTTTCTTTTTGTGTTTAATAACAGGTATGCAGTTATGTCTATAACAGTGAAACTATTGCAATACATATATTGGACTACCAAACACATTGACCATCAAAGAATATGCAACATTCATAGTTTAGCACCAAAGATATCCCCCTCTTGACCACTTCAGCTTGAAAATAAACTATCAGTATAAATCAAATATAAGCTCTTTTTTACAGATGATAACACTGACATGATTTTAATACACTGGAATGCTTTTTAACAGGCTATGAATGTTTTTTCCAGCTTAAATAAGATATTTGTGTTAGCATTACAAGCTGTTGATATACAAATACCATTTTGGTTCCGCAAAAATTCTTCACAACATGCCCAGAGTAGATCAACAGCAACGAAAACTGTCTAGTCTGCACAACTGTGTCTCAGTCTCCTAAATAAAACAGACAGATGCTTGATCCATTATTAGATGTTCACATTTGACACTCTCAGTGACCATTGGAACATGATTTCTATTTTTTCCCTTCTCTTACACTGAATCAGCCAGTGCCTCTCTAAAAGTAGGTTAAGTTTTAAGGGAAGCAACTGGCCTAGGCACAAAACCATACAAACTCCTTGTTGGTTGTTTTCCACTGAAGCAGTTTTCCAACAGGATATTGGGTTTTCTTTAGAAGGACATTTTTTGGAAGGTGCCTGCTTTCTGCAGACAATTTAATCTTTTATTTTTGTTGGAAAGAGAGAACACCTGACAGCTGAAAACCCTTTGGCTGAAAACAAAACAAAACAGAGAGACTTGGAAATGCCCTCCAGTGCTTTACGTCATATGTCCAAGTCAGACCGTCCCCCTGTCCTGCACCCAACAGTCTGGAGTGCAGGGTGGGGAGACTCTGGGTTGCAAAAGTTCCTACTTTCCTACTGAAAGGGGTAATCCCCCACTTTCATAAACCCCAAAAGGAGGTTTTAAAGCAATTTTTCAGGTTCCAACAGAGGTTTGTTATGAATAGCCTCAGATGTTTTCTTCTAGATTTTTTTNCTACACGCTGACCAGACCAAGTGACCACAGCCACGCCTCATACAGCTTCCCTTCAGGGCCCTTCACCGTCTTTGTGGCCGTTCTTTGGACACTTTCTGAGAACTTTATATCTTTTTTGTATTGTGGTGCCCAAAAGTGCACAGAGGAGTCGAGGTGAGGCTGCAGAACAGAAAGTGACAATCACCTGCCTCGACCACTTGGAATGAAGAGTAGGAGGGAACAGCAAAAAGAGACCGGAAAAACAAGAACTGACCTGGGAACCAGGGAGAGGAGGAATTCTGCCCCGCGGGGAAGCCGCGCAGGAGAGCAGGGCTCCCATCACGTGCGGGCAAGTTCCACATGGCACACGCTGCTCGTTTGCAGTGTGGCCACCAGGTGCCACCAGTGAACCAGGAATGAGTTTGGTTTGGATTTTTATTTTATTTTATTTTATTTTATTTTATTTTATTTTATTTTATTTTATTTTATTTTATTTTATATTTTATTTTATTTTNAAGCACAGGTGCAAAAATAGCAGAACCACTGGACCAAATCTGTGCCTGTAATTACAGCAAGTCTCTTCGCAATATCATTATTTTAACCCTTAAGCTACTTTGTTGTTCTTGCTAAGAACTGGCTAAAGAGTACTGTCTGAGCAATGAACAAAGTCAGTAAAAATTATTTGCATTTTGACCCGGTATTTGATTCAATTGCCTCTTCTCCATTATTTTTTTGCTATTTGCAAGTATGAGACAGAAAGTTTTTCTTCTATTTTATTTTTTATCTCTGTATATAGTCTCATGATTGAGAATCAGTTGAGCTTAGTTTTGATGAGTTTATTTTTATGCAAATCTTTATTCAGCAACTCTTTATGAGGAATTTTAACCCATCATGAACTTTAGTTTTGGTAAATTTTGTATTTGCAGCAAGAATTACACAAAATCCATTTGGAAATGTTAGCAGGATTGACTTTGAAATTACAGCTTTTGTTCACTTTAGGTCTAAATAGCTAAATAAAATACAGTAGGAGCACAATAATTGGTAACTGAAATTAATATCTCATTTCCAGAGCTATGAATAGCTCAGTTGTTATATTATTGTTTCTTTTTGTGTTTAATAACAGGTATGCAGTTATGTCTATAACAGTGAAACTATTGCAATACATATATTGGACTACCAAACACATTGACCATCAAAGAATATGCAACATTCATAGTTTAGCACCAAAGATATCCCCCTCTTGACCACTTCAGCTTGAAAATAAACTATCAGTATAAATCAAATATAAGCTCTTTTTTACAGATGATAACACTGACATGATTTTAATACACTGGAATGCTTTTTAACAGGCTATGAATGTTTTTTCCAGCTTAAATAAGATATTTGTGTTAGCATTACAAGCTGTTGATATACAAATACCATTTTGGTTCCGCAAAAATTCTTCACAACATGCCCAGAGTAGATCAACAGCAACGAAAACTGTCTAGTCTGCACAACTGTGTCTCAGTCTCCTAAATAAAACAGACAGATGCTTGATCCATTATTAGATGTTCACATTTGACACTCTCAGTGACCATTGGAACATGATTTCTATTTTTTCCCTTCTCTTACACTGAATCAGCCAGTGCCTCTCTAAAAGTAGGTTAAGTTTTAAGGGAAGCAACTGGCCTAGGCACAAAACCATACAAACTCCTTGTTGGTTGTTTTCCACTGAAGCAGTTTTCCAACAGGATATTGGGTTTTCTTTAGAAGGACATTTTTTGGAAGGTGCCTGCTTTCTGCAGACAATTTAATCTTTTATTTTTGTTGGAAAGAGAGAACACCTGACAGCTGAAAACCCTTTGGCTGAAAACAAAACAAAACAGAGAGACTTGGAAATGCCCTCCAGTGCTTTACGTCATATGTCCAAGTCAGACCGTCCCCCTGTCCTGCACCCAACAGTCTGGAGTGCAGGGTGGGGAGACCCTGGGTTGCAAAAGTTCCTACTTTCCTACTGAAAGGGGTAATCCCCCACTTTCATAAACCCCAAAAGGAGGTTTTAAAGCAATTTTTCAGGTTCCAACAGAGGTTTGTTATGAATAGCCTCAGATGTTTTCTTCTAGATTTTTTAAAGAAAAAAGAATGTATTTTGTAACTTTTTCTGTTTCAAGAAGCCTACTTGCATAGAACAATTCAACTGACTAGAGCCAGGCTGGGATATCATCCTGCATGTGGGGCGGGGTAAGATCTGGGCGGGGGAACTGGGGTTGGACAGAGCCTGAAAGAAGTGGGCAGGGCTGCGGGGAAAAGGACACGGCAAAGCCCAGCCAGGATGGCAGGTCAGTGAGCGGGGGTCCAGATGAGCAGGGCAAGTGTCCAGAGATGGGCACGGCTGCTATGGTCAATGGCTGGTGGCATTCAGATCGCTTGGGGTGGGAGCTCTAAACTGCAGATGCAGAGATGCTGCTCTGTGGGGGAAGACTGGGACGAAGATCCCACAGGGTGCCTTAGGATCCTGGTGACATGAAGGGCTACAGAAGAGGAGGGCAGGGCTTTGAACTGTTTGGAAAAGCAGGAATGCAACTTCTGTGACAGGAAAATGAAATAACTCTTTCCTGTGAGAAGCACTGGGAAGCTTCTTGCTTGCCTGTCAGTCAGGCTCAAATGTATTTTTTCCCTTGCCAAGAATTTTGCTTTTTGGACTAGCTGTGCTTATCGCTTCCACAAGACTCTTCTCTTTTGTGTCTCCAATGTTCTGGATTTAATTTTAGCCCTAATTCTAACTTTTTTTCCCCTGCCTAAATCACAGTATTGTTCACCTAAAACCGTCCACATGACAGTTATTAGTAGATAAATCCTTTCCCTCCAGTCCTCCTTCAGAGCTAGTTGGACTTAATTCATTTGCAGCTAACAAATGCCATCTAGTGGTTATTATGGGCTTAATTTAGTATCTGGTAAAATACAGCAGCTTGGCATTGAATGAATAAGAATCATAAGCAGTTAATACAGAAAAGAGGACTACGTGTTGAGGGCATTCTCAAGTTATCTCCACAGTTTTTGCGGACTGAGACATAAATAAATACATATTGATCTGCTTGTGTTGATGTATGATGTTTTCTTACCACCTGTACTAGTTACATAACCATCAGTGCTAATCAGGTTAGTGCAGCCAAGCTCCATTTTCTGAATAAAATTTGTATATCCACAGGAAAACTTTTCCACAGACTTAGGACTGTTTTTTTTTCATTCCTGCAAACAAATACTGTGGTTCATGGAAGGTGCTTCCACTTAATTAAGCCAACAATGAGTCAGGCATTCAATTGGTGAAAATTCATTAAACAAAAAAAAGATTTTCAAACCGGAGATTTGCATAAGCCATGAAGGGCTGTTATAAGCATTGGAATACAGAGATGAAAGTCCGCCTATGAAAGCAGTGGACTGGACACATTACAGGGCTTTGTAAAGTCATGATCTGTACTGGGCAGTAGTTACAGAGAGAAGTTGTTATTTCTCAGGATTATAGGTAGAAAGTTTGAAAGAAGTACATTTTCATGATGCACGTAATTAACTCGTAGGAGGCATTGCTGTAGGATTCTGACCACAAGTGCATATGAGTTTAAAAATGAGCTCTGACAAATTCATTTGATGTAGATCCATCCTGTGATGTATGTATGTGTATCACGCCTGGATGAACTGTCCAGCTCAGGATTTCCTATGGTGCTGAAGGTAGGCAGGGTCCCCATTACAAAAATTAGCCTATGGTTGTCTCACTTTGTGTAATTTTTGCCTGAGAAATAAGTTACTGATGATCATCTGGTAAAAGGCTCTGGACTTTGCTTCAGCCCTGGATGTCAGTTCTGACAGTCTTATCTGGCTCAGAAACATTGTAAATGGTGGCTGATTTAAGAGATTTCCTAAATGAAGTGCGTATAATCCTTTACCGGAAAGTATCAAATATCCACAATTTTTATGCATTATATGCACTGTATATACACTCAATCATTAAAATTCTGACCTATTTCACACTTCCCCTTTTGACTTTCATTTCTTTTTCCTTTTTCATGTCTTCATCCATCTCCTTTCTGGCTTAACTAAACAGACCAAAGTGCTCTCTATACTGAGATAAGCATCTCATTTGCCAAACTGTAGACTACGAGTAAGGTGATAAAATAAAACAATTTTGCCTGTTCCTACTTGGTGTATAATAAACTAAAGAACAAAGATTTTAAGTAAAATTACTCTGAGGTTTGCCCTTTGTGACGAGTTTAATGAATCACTTTTCACATAGCATGAAGAGCATCTGCCAGGTGAAAGATGAAGTTCATGAGCTTGTTCATTGTAGTTCACTGTGTGCTAACTCCAAAGAGAAACAGACTTAGAGGAATCTCTTAGTCTCAATTTATCCTAAAATAGCTTACATTCCTACATAATGAGGTTAATTTATAAACAAAAGTAAATTACTGAATGGGGAATAATAGTGCAACCATGTTAGCTGTGATGTCAGGGAGGATGTAGAGTCACTCACACCATTACAACAGGTCATGCCTTTCCACCGATTGGGAAAAGCCACCAAATCCTGAACAGAACAGCCATCAGAAGATTGTGTCACCAAAAAATTGATGGTGAGTTCAGTAGTCATCCTGGTTCTGTGGAGACGACACCTGTGGCCTCTGACTGGGAAGTAAGAAATGTCTTGATGTTGCTTTAGTTTCCACCGAGCCACCACTTACGCAGGGGGCTAACCCAGGGGGGATCAGTGATAGCAGCAGTGACCTGGCAGCTCATCTTTACTTCGGGGGAAAATACAGGCAGCTAAACTTTTGATTGTACGAACACTCTGCCTGCTGCTGAACTGTCAACATTGAAACAACAAGTTAAGGTTCAAAAAAGTCTTACTGTTAAGTAATTTATAGAAGAATCAGGAGATGCTTTGAGATTACACACAAAAATTTGGGTTTTTTCAGTATAAAAACCATAGCTTAGATGGGCAAGACCCAGGTATGATCTCTTCTATATCACAGAGGATATCAAGAGAGCTCTCTATTCAGTCCTTTTCCTCTGACTGCATGCTCTGTCCCTTCTCAAAGAACATGGATGAAGTAAGGGATAGATCCATCTGTAAAGTTCTGCCAAACCCCAGAATCCAGAAAACCTTCTCATCTACTCTGACTCTTCTTGAATAAGTTTACTGCTTCTTCTTAGGTAAGTTTAATGCAGTATGTGCTTCCCTGCTTGACAAAAGATTTTGCTACTTAGTAAGTTAAAGATCATAACCAGAAGAAGAAGAGGTGCTTAAAAGTCATTCCTGCTTGGGGAGGTTTGAAAGTTTAATGTCCCATCTCCTGGCAAGGTTCATGACTGTGATGATGGAGGTTCATAGTCTACTCCTGCTTGTAGGGCTGGGCCACTGTGTGCATTGGATGCACTGCCCATCTAGCTCAGCACTGTCCTCTCTGTAGCTGCCCTCTAATCCCCATCCCACTTTTACAATGTTGTTGAGCCACTGTTCATTCCCCTGGGCAATGTACCTGACCCTGCTGTAGGACAGCAGTGATTTACCACCCTGGAGGAAAATTAAAATTAGCACAAATCTAGATTTTCTTGGTTTACTTATTGATTATTTCCTCTTACTGTATTCATGTGATTTCTCAGGAATGCAAAGTATCTATAGAGAGTCTTGCCTAGAAAGAGCGATTGATGCAATTCTACATTAAATACACTAAACAGTTCATGAGGTTAAAAGGATAACATCATAAACACATTTCCCAGCTCACACTTGCTCAACTGTTTACATTCAGATCTGTAGAAGAAACAAAATCTGATTAATGGAACTATCCTGATAGTTTTCATATTAACTGATCAAATCCCCTTTTCTAGACATGAATGTCATAACATAAGTTAAATGTATGTTTTGCAAAGTTGTCATGATTTTTATGGTG
Source organism: Rhagologus leucostigma (assembly GCA_013397725.1). Taxonomy (NCBI): domain Eukaryota; kingdom Metazoa; phylum Chordata; class Aves; order Passeriformes; genus Rhagologus; species Rhagologus leucostigma. The sequence continues at coordinate 2,002,218 of VZTD01001045.1, forward strand.
GAATCAGGGTCACTAATGAGCTTCAGTTCCATTTGACCTGCATAAGTGTAGAAACAGCCTTTCACAATACTTTATCTGTATTTATCGCCATCTTCTTTGTGTTTAAATAAGTAGTTGAAATAACAGCCACAATGAAATAAAAAAAACCCAGCAGGAGCAAAAATGTATCAGATAAGTAGGTTACATTTACGGTAACTGAATTTCCATGCATTCAGATAGATACACAAGCTCTAAATCAAATAAGATACTTCAGGAATCTTGAAAAATTTATCAGCTTTCAGAATTTCATTCTCAGAGGATAAATGAAGAGTTAAAAGTCTACCCACATCTGCTGATTTCATATATGCTGTCGTGCTGTACTGTAACTAATGAAATAAGACATGATGAGTCAATGCATCTCTTGAAAAGAATGAAAATAATATGATTCTCAGCACTATGTATAACACACAGTTTTGGAATGGAAAGATATAAAAGACCTGCAGATCACAATTAAAAAAAAAAAAAAAGAGTGGAGATTTAAAGTATTTCTGTGATTTGAATATGAAAAATGGAATAAAGTGGGAGTTTCTAGGAGTGAGAGGCTTAAAGGATAGTTCCTCTTAAATTAAGTTGCATCTGACTCATTTCTCAGAGCAGGGCTCAACAGTGGAGGTTCTAAAGGTAGGAGGAGATGAACAATATTTTAAAAACCTTGTAATATGTTCATTTCTGTTCTGGTACAATGTCAACATTAAAAAAGATCTCTGACTGTAGAAGAGGCTATTAAAAAATAGCAGGTACCTTTTTTGTGCCTCTGTAAGATCATGATGGGGCAAATACATTTTAGACACCAGTCCTCAAATTTCCTGCAAAAATAGGAAGGGTATAAGGTATAGTATTTTTATCTAAGCCTATGCTTAGAAAAAAGGTAGTTTATAACACTCTATGATGGGTTTAGATACTAATATGGAGTAGGGAAATGTAATAAAAAACCAGCCTGTTCACCACACACAACACAAAACATGGTAAGAAGTACCGTGAAAGAGGTGATTCAGCAGTCTGTATCAGAAAACCTGTATAGACATGTAAGATAGGCAATTAATCCCACAAGTTCAGATAATAGATGCTTTAAAAGGTTTGAAGTTGAAAAATAAAGGGAGACGGAAGCACAATGACATTTAAAACATTTTAACAGTACTAGTTTTAAATTGAGTTGTAAAATTGTTGACTGAAAGACAATGCATTTGCTAAGCATGAACAGGATGATGCAGATCTTAGCTTTCTCTAAAAATCCACAAACTCTTACAACTGAGCTAACAAGATTTATTTTATTTTATTTTATTTTATTTTATTTTATTTTATTTTATTTTATTTTATTTTATTTTATTTTATTTTATTTTATTTTATTTTATTTTATTTTATTTTATTTTTTAATAATAGGTATAAGAGTTCTACAAATGTAATCTAAAAGCAGGGAGTTTTATCGCCCCACTGAAAGAGTTTGAAAGTGGATCCGCGTGCTACCTTTTGGGGATACAAGGTGGTTAAACATAATTTGTGAAAATGGTAATTAGTACAGACTTTTTTTATTCTCAGCGACAATCTGATATGTGCTGGAGCATGGTCAGGTACACAGACACACAGCAGTTGCTTGGGATCTCTGCCTAAGTGCAGAATATGGGGTGTTGGCTCAGTGCTGTCGCATCTAAGGTTTGCAAAGTCAGATAATTCAGGATCCTTCCTGGGAGCTATGACATAGTTCTGTGTAAACTGTAAATTACTGCTGTGGGATAGTCTCCAAACCACTCTTATGACTCTCAACTGAGTGTCAAGACTGCTTTCTTCCTATCTTAAGCAAGCAGATGAAAATTAGCATTTTCTTTCATTAAGCATTTTGCTTTTTTTTTTTATTTAGTACTTTAAAGAAGCATTGACTAATCTCTTGATGGGTCACTGTTAGGGAATAGCTATATGTTTGTTTGAGAGCGAATCTTTAACAAATAAATTGATAAAACATGGCTGTGGCTGATTAACAAAACAGATCTTGATCAAAATTTGTATGAGGGTATTAAACAAGACTAGAAACCATACAGTGAACAAGTACCTAGTTACTGCATAAAGGCAAAAGTCCTCTGGAAAGCAAAGTACGTGATCATGAATCATCTTACCTCTGAGTAATGACAATAAACTATTTTCCTAAAGAGACTCTTTCAGTATAAAAGAAACCGCAACCCATAGGGATTGAGAAACCTGCAGTGTTAGAGATTCTATGTTTGGGTTTAAACCTAAATTCTTGCTCACTGACGTAATTTAGGCAGCATTAAAAAACCGTGTTCAAGAAAAAAGTGTTTTACCTCTCTCAGGACTCCTTGAAACTTCCCCTGACACATTTCAATTCCTTCTGTTCTTTAGAGGAATTTAAGGGTGCTTTTATACCAAGGTCACATGGAGACAGAAATTAAATAAATAATAACCTAGATAGACTTCATGTTTTGTCAATATCTATTTATCATTTTGCACAGAAGTGGAGTGTTATTATTAATCAACTTTATTGGGGTCATAAAAGCCCTGATCAGAGAAATGATTTGTCCCTGGCTGTCCAGCTGCAGAAACATAATCCAGGAGTCCTAAATATTCATGCCAAGAGCATCCAATCTCACATGTCTTTTATACCAGCTTTAAAAATCTTCTGGCAGAAGATGAAAGGTGATGTAAAAACATTAAACTGTACAATTAAAAGCCCTTTTTTCTAATTCATATACAAGAGTCTAGGATGGAGGTCCCTGCCTCGCACATGTTCAGTGCTAAGGGAACTGTCTTGAATGCTGCCTTGATTTTCTTAAAGAAATAGATTAGCACATTTCTCTATCCCTCTTTTGTAGTAATAATTTCTAATATTTATCTTTAATAAGGCATTCATATTGCATGACAATGTTGCAACACATTAAGAGAATTTGTTAGATTGCCGTGTCCTTAAACTCTTGTAATTGATAATTAAAAGTGCTGCACAGTCTCAAGAAAAGTCATGAGGTGTGAGAGGTGTATGAAAGCTCATGAATGCCACATCACATTTGAGCTCTGTCATATTCGTTTAGACATGATGTGAAGCTGATGTACTGTTGCAAACATACACAAAAAGTGGGATGCTATTTTAAAGAATATATTTTTACAGATGTACAATATACTAGATTTGAATGAGCTCTAGGTTCGTGTCTAGAGACAAGCTATTCATTCTCAGACTGGGACTTCTTGATCAGGTTTCAATTATTGTTTTCAAAGTGCATGCAAGTACCCGTGTCTTGCATAGGGTTTTGGAAGGTAGACACAATCTGACAGCATCTCATCTGAGTGCTCCTGACTTAGCACTGCAGCTGCATCCTCACCAAATCTCCACTTTTAGATAAAATACTGATGCTCTTTTTTTATTAATTAATCTCATCAAATCTATTTCTCACTGACTTTTTGATAGCCATGTTACTCCAAGGTCTATAAGAGTGTAATACCACATATGTTTTTTGCTGCAGAAGTGACCATTTTAAGAGACTTTAGTCCGCTCATCTATGCTTGTGATTTATTACACTCCTCAGTCACACAGATACACTGAAATAAACACTGACTCCAGCAAAAAGAAAAAAGAATCCAAAACACCATAGACAAAAGTAATTCCCAATCTCACTTCACAACACAGCACATAAAAGGCGCAGAGAACTATAGCCCGAGGTAGCAGCCAGCAGTTGAGAATAGGCTGCAATATTGAAAAACAACCATAATATGGAGACAAAATATATTCAAAATTGTACCAGTGAAAGAAAAAAATAGGTTGAAATAGTTGGCTAAGAAAATTTTACTGCAAGACAGGAATCCACAGGAAATGTGTTAATTCCCTACTTCAGCAATTTGGGCCTAGCATAAATTTCTTTCTTATGAAAATTTATACAGCAACAGGCCACGGGCTGAACTTTCATTTTATTTCTCAGTAGATTGGTCTGAAGGTTTTCCTTAGAGAAAAAAAAGAAAATAGCAGCTAACCCACCCAAGACTTAATTTATCGGGAACAGTCCAACAAAATGGACCCTTAAAAAACAATTTAAAGAGAACAGGTCTGAGGTTGCACTCATGTAGCCCAGCTGCTAGCATTACCAGAGGTCAAATGTAGTTTGTTTTCAGCATGTTTCCTTGCACAGATATTAGTCTTTGTCTGTAATTTTGGCTATGTCACTATTTTCCTAGCTCAGGTTAATCTAACACATCATCTGTCTTATTGTTTCTTTAAAAAACCTCAACCACCGACATTTACAAGTCACAGTATTTGAAATACTTTTCTTTGGGTCAGTTTGTTAAATTGCTTCAGATTAAATAAACAAAATCACAGTCTGCTATGTTTTGAGTAGTGTAAATTTATTTATATAGAATATCTGTTATTTTGGGGTAAAACCAGCAAGCCATATCCTTAACCCTATAAGAAATTATAGATGTACAGAAGTTACACTGGTTTCTGCTCCCTGAGGGCCTGGCATGGAAGGCTGATTACCTGATCCAGACATGTTTTAGATATTTCTTTTACTAAAGGCCACTGTTTTCAGATGATCAGAGTGGGAAATGGGGTGGTTTTATGAATGAAGGAACACTTGTCCTTCTTGATGTGATCGAATCTGACTTATGCTGTTAATTATCAGATTATAGTGTTGGATCTAGCCCTTCAGATGCTTAAGACCAGACTTAAGGCTAGGTTCAAAAAGAAACATGGATTTAAGGCACAGTGTATATGACCCATGGTGTTGGCTCCAAGGTAAAAGTCTGTTGTGCCTGTGACCAGAACTCCCTGTGAGGCCTCACCGTCTGTTTTATACAGTTCTCCAGCTCTTCTCATGTATTATATGAGAGCAAGATTTGCCACAACATAGTCAACAAGTGGTGCACATGGTGCCTTAACTGGACAACGTGGAATGCTACAGAGGGCTATATCTGACACTTTCTCCCAGTTAGGTGCCTCCGTGTTATGAAGATTCAGAGTCTGAAACAGATTAATGTGCTTTTGTTAAATATTTTTTTCTCTTTAAAAAGCCTCTTTTTTTCCCCCCTTCCCCAACAGTGGTTAGAGCAGTGCATAGAAAGTCAGAGCTTTAAGATACTCTCCCTTCCCGTGTCTCATTGCAGTATATCGCTATGGGTACTTCTCACATATGACGAAGAGTAGATAAAAATGTGCACTGGCTATTCTGCTTGTCAAAGTTGAGCCCCTGTATATCCAGGTATGAAAAATTCACTGGCTCAGAGAGAATGCATGGTGTAGACTGGATTTCTGGCCAGTTATGTCTCTCTTTACAGCTCTAATTTATTAAGAAGGGGAAGGGGACAAAGGAAGCTATACCATCTTTCTTCAACTACTTCTATAATAAGAAAGGTTCCTTTAAAAGCTGGAAACTGACCTCAGTTCATGTAGTTAAGGATATGTGTTTAAATTTTTGTGCACAAATCCTTTATGTTCTTTCTGTTGTAGAATTGATAGGGATGCAATCAAGATCTGCTCTGCTTGTAACTCCTGCTACTGTCAGAGGTCATCTTCTTATTTGTATCTGAAATTAGATTTGGGCCTGTAGAAATGTTGGGTTTGCTGATATAAGTTTCTCAATCTCTCTTTTTCAAAAGGCACTATTAGAAAAAGAAAAATCCTGATGTCTTCAATTTTTTATAACCAAAATAGAATGGTGCAAATTAGCATCATGTTTTTCCTAGATATTGAATTTACCAAATCCTTAAAGAAAAGATATTTAATAGAATATATACATATAATTTTTTTACAAAACACATAAAAAACAACAGATGTTGGACCGAATGTTTAAATCATCAACTCTTTAATAACTCTAATTATGCTTTAATACCATTTTCTGGTTAGGACTGGATACAAAGTCCCAATAAATCACATATGTATGTGATTTTATAATTTTTTTTTACACTGTAGCAGTCAGTCCCAAAAGATTTTACTCATGTTTAAAATGAAATTAATATTTTATTTAGTTTCAAAATATTAAAAACATAGAAAGCTTTTCTAAATAGAGCAACTGAATGAAAAAATAAAATTTTATTTAACAGACCATTTTCCATAAAAAAATACTATCAAATACTTTTACAGTCTTTGATAACAAATTCGGAACTAAGTACTGCTCTTATTTAAAGATGAGGTGGGGTTGTGTTAGTATCTCTGTTTGAAAAAATTGGTGGTGTTACAAACACTGCAAATGTAACTATGCAATACTTCTTCAGGATGTTTACTTCTCCCCAGCTGAGTTTGTCTTAAGGTGCTGCTGACTCTGTATTTCTATTGAAGATAGTGTGCTAAGAAAATTACTAATTTTGTTACTGTATATTTCATGACCAAGGTCCTGTTTGTGTCCCTGTCCTTCCTTTCTACTTGGATACAAAGTGCTGGGAGATCTACCAGAAGTCTAAGGCAGATCTTAATTAATCCTTACTTTTTAAGTAAATGTTCAGTAAAAGACACTTTCTGGTCTGCATTGAGCTTTTTCAATAACTAGCCAGATATTTAGAAAGTTGTGGTACTTTCAAGAGAAATTGCTATGGAAATCAAATTTCAAAACAGGGTTTAGCTCAACAGAGAATAGAAAGTATCATCATATGTAGGTTTAATATCAATTGTTTGCGTATATGAGAATTACATTTCAAATATATGCAAATTTTCTTCTTAAAGAAAACACTACCCTACTCATACAGTGGAAATGAGTTTACCAAGAACTTGGTTCAATAACTCATGTGCTCTGTGGCCCAACAATTCTGACATGAACTGTGAATCATTCTTGAAAACTTACAAGTAGTACAGGCAAGCCATCAATTTTCAGATAAAAGAAGCAGCTGTTTTTGCAGAAATCTGGTTTTACTACCCTTCAGCAGAACAGTACACAAAGTTTCAATAATGGAGGCAATTCAGGAATTATAAAGTTTTTGGTTTAGAGGCGTTTTGCCCTTCCCAGAATCACTAAACAATTCCAGTTCAATATGAATTGCAAACATAAAAGCAGGTCTATAAATGTCTCCTGCAAGTATTTAATAAAATGGACACTTTGCAAAGTTGTCCAAGACATTGCAGTTGACAAGGAAATCAAGCAAGATTGCTTTGAATCTTATATTAAGCCAGTAGCAATAAACCAATACAATTTTACAGTGATTTTTCCTATGACAGCATTAAAATCATGTTGTAATTCCCGAGTGTTTAGATAAAATGTCTTTTTTTAACCATTCAATCACCAGTAAATTATCTAAGCAGATGGAAATACTTTAATCTCTTCTTATTGTGTTTGTCTCATGCTGGGTACAACATATGCTGAAATCAAAAGCTCAGCAGTCAAACAAAATTTTGATATTTAAAGAAAAAAAAAAAGAGTCAAAGGCTATTCACTAGAACTTTGCTTCCCAAGAGCCCCAAAAGCCAGAGCATCCTCCTGTAGTCTCCATTTAAGAAATATTGAGTTTTATGTATTTGAGTCACAGGTTATTTTGAAATGTTTCCCGGCTGAAGAATCAGTTATCTATTCCAATAATGCACCAACAGCACCAGCATAAAGAAGATAAGTAACCCAAGAAACACTATGAAGATCTACCCAGAACCAGTAACTCTACCCGCCACCGAAACAGGTGCTCTCCTTTGCATTACAGAAGTAGAGGAAGAAAAAACTCAGTAGATGTGATTCTGTGTCTGTGTTTTCTTTTAAAGCAGGTTCAGATTAGCTGAAACAATAGCCTGTCTCCCAAGAAGAGGATACCACTTCTCCTGCTGCTCTGTGAATTGCCGCACATGATGTGCCATAAAATGGCCAAAACAGGTAAGCACCTGAGTCTGCAACGGGCACACCTGAGTCTTTACCTCCCAAGAGTGGAAATTCACCCTTGTTCAAAAGAAAGCAAACAATGTCTGTGGATGACACCCTGCTTACACCTTTTGACTTATCATTTTCTTGGTGAATCCAGAAAAATAAGTTAGAAAGTGTGACCTGTAATTCACAGATTGGCATATATGTATCAGGGAAGTTTTCAACAGAAGTTTTTTAAAAGAACATGTAAACTTGTAGAAATTCAACAAGTTAAAATTTGGAAATTGGGTGGCTTGTTTTGTTTTGGTTTTTTTTCCAAAGTAATTTGCTAAAAACATCTTTCTGGTATAAAGAGGAAAGTTGTAGAAGAAAAAAATAGAGAAAGGGGATCCAGTTGAGCCAAGCTCTCACATGCAGGGGCATTTGAGCCTGTGCCTTGCACAGCCCACACTGATTTATCTCTTGAATCCTCCTCTTGTTCTTCCTGTAGACCACTGAATAATCAATTATTCTCACACATGATCTTCTTCAGAAGACAATTCTGATGTATACTGTTAACTTAGTCTGGGGTGGCTTTAATGTTCACTCTGTCTGTACAAGAACACTTGTGGAACAATCTGTCTCATACACAGAGCATTTGCTCTTTTCCACTTCTGTGATTCATTTTCGTCAGCTAAAGTGATAGATTAATGATGTATCAACACTCCCTCTGCAGGGACCTGACTGTGGGTTTTCTCCGTCTTAAGTAAGTGCCCTAGACAACAGACACTTCTGATCCTGTCAAGGGGGGCAGAGGGGGAGCAGTGACAGAGAACAAAAGAAAGAGGTCAGTTTATGCTTTGAAGTAAAAGGAAAGCATTTAAATCCCTGAAAATTCCTAAGGAATAAAAAAAAATTATTTAATATTAGTTCAGGAAGTTAGCTGTGCAATGAATTACATACACAGAATTTGAATGAACACTTTTTCTTTATTAATATCTTATTATAATACAGTTGTACTTGACCTTGACATATTATTCCAATAATGGTTTTTAGTTACATACATTGTAAAGGTAACATGATTTCATTTAGTACTTCTTTATTTAAGACATCAGAAGCTACCATTTACTGTCTCTAATTGCACATGACATAAGTGCATCTTTTATTTCACCACATCCAGGAGTTACTTGCTGTCCCATACAAGTTACAATGCTTTCCCATATGACAAGTCCTGCTGCAGGCTCTTGGCTTCTCAGTGCAGCCTGAAGATGCCAAGCATTAGGTGAGCTCAGCTGTCATGAGTTTCCACCTTTTCTGCTCAAGTTTAAATTGTGTCACTTCTTTTATCATATTCATAAGATTTAAAGGAAATTTAGGGCAATGACACGATATATTTTACTATGGGTATATATGACATTTAATTATGATTAAAGTTGTTCATAAATTTTATTCAATTTTTGTAATCTGAGTTTCATACACTCAGCCTGCAGAAGATCTAATATAGCTATTTTCCTTTACCCACCTCTTCACTAATTCCAACTTCTGTAGTAATGTCACCTCTAAACCAAGATAACTCAAGAAAAGAATCTTTCTTAAAAACAACACTAAATAATTTATGATTTGGATATGTGTGGTGATATTCCTCTAGGCACTTTCCACAAGTGGAGAGTTAAAATTGGCATCCAAGCTGGTGCTTGTACTAAGGATCATGTCCTACAGGTAAATAAGGCCAGTTTTGTTTCATGTCATTATCATGCTGGAAAGTAGTGCTAGCTTGTGCTCCAGTCGTGGTGCACATCCCTCAGAGGTGGAGAGACCTCTTGGAGCATGCCTGCTCTGTGCCATGGACATTACTGTCACCCAGAACTTCTCATGAACAGGAGACAGACAGATTCTGTCTTTAGGGGTCTGTATCTAAGTTGTCCCACCCTCATGATGGGACAGTGCTTGCTGGTGTGACACCGCACTCTCACAGCCACACTGTCCTTGCAGGTCAGTTCTGCAGCTCTGCCCCTCACAGGTGAAGTGGAATGTCAAAACCTTCTTCCCATGATTTTTTTGCTGAGCATGCACACATCTTTATTTTTTTACTTTTGGTATGCGCCATCAGTCTGCCATAGCTTTCATATTTATGTTCATGCAAAAACACCAATTGAACTGCCGTCCTCATGCAGATGTAGGAGACATTGCACTGCCTGTACTGTTGCATTTTCTCTAGTATAGCTCAATCTTTGAGCTTCATAGTCTTTCTGATGGGAGCATAGTTGTGTGATATAAGCCATATTTGCCTCAAACATGTATTATTTAAGGTGAGAAGCAAAGGAGTGTTCTTGTACAAACTCCTGCATAACATGGTTTTAGAATTTCATCCTGTAATTTTGTCAGTGTTTTAAGCCATGTTCTTTTAGGAGAATAATAGAAGCTTCTTTGTCCTAAGACTTCCAGGAAATGTAGCCAGTTCTTATCCCCCAGAACTGGCATGGAAATGTGTATATGTTAACTCTTTTCTATTTTAGTATTCACTAGTGTTTTCCTAAGAATAAAATATACAAGGTATAATTAAAGCCCGCTGGAATTCTTCTACAGCCCATGTCCTCAGTAAAACAAAGTAATCAAAGCTGTGGCACATTCAAAAAGACTCGGTTTGCCCCAGAAAAAAAATTTAGTTGGTTTTCTCCAGGAAGCTAAAGTCTGAAAAAATATACTGTTCCACAGCAGGAAATCTGCTTAATAAACAGCCTCTCACCAGAACAAACTCTGTTTAAAATTGTTACTATTTTTATTTTATTATGCAAGAGGAATTACATGGAAAAGTTAAGAACAGATTGGAGACAAAAGCCTGAGTTGATATGAATATTTTGTTTAAAAAGTTTAATGACCTGGTTTGTTAGGATTTTCTTGCAGAATACCAAAACTTAGTAGCTAGTGTTCTTATATTTGTTTTCTCCTATTTATTTCTTTTTGTATATCACTAAATTTGAACTGCCCACACTACATTACACTGTATTTCCTTAGTGATTTGAAACTTGGTGACTGGAGCTGAATGAATAATATTTGACTGACTAAAAGCGAGGCATGTTCTAACCCCTAATTATTAATCATTTGCAAAGAAAGTAAGGACCACGTTAAAAAATTTCATTAAGTGCAGGCTGCTTGGTCTGGGTGGTGGCATTTGCCTTTCACAAACATGTGGAGTCATTTGGGGCAAATCAGCATTTGTCTCTCTTCCCTTTCACACTGCTGCTGTCTCAGTTAAGGAGTGCAGTCTCCAGCTAAAGCCATTTCACTTTTTATTTTTCAAGGCATGTCTATAGTGGTACATACTCTAGCCTGGAGGTAAGAGATAACACAAACAACAGTGATATTTATTTTACAAAAGGTGACTGAAACAGTGTCTGATGCATGCATGAAGTGCAGGCAAGAACTCTAAATCCTTGTGTAAATGTATATACCCTAAATGAGGACTGCTACTTCTGATCCTGGCAAAGGGCATCTTTCAGATGTCCCATGTATAACATAGGCTTCTAGCCAGCTGGTTGCCTAGTGGGCTGGAAAATACACCAGCGTATAGCTGGAGCTAGTCCAAAAAGTGCTGAAAATATTTTACAAGTCAAACACAGTCATTTTCATATGAGCTTTCCTTTAAAAAATAAATTAGAAGAGAACTAGATCTGAACAAAAACTGGACAGACACGAACAAGAAGGATTAGCATAGCTAAAAACCTCTCCAAGCTCCTGTAAAACTAAAATAACTTAGTACATTATCTAGTGGATCTCTTTTATATGAAAAACAGATGGGAGAAGGAAGAAGAAAAGTCACGCTGCAGAGCACTAAAAAAATAATGATACAAAATATCATTTAATGAGGTAAAAAAATGTCTTCAGTTGGCACTTCTAGCACTCACATCCGCTGTATAGAAATTTTCAAGGAAATGCTCTATTCTCATGCCTAGTAACTGGCTTCCTAATTCTTCTGTAGAAATCATATTGAGACTTGTAACTTCGCTCAGGCTGCATAGAAGTTAAAGTCCAATGTGTATGCCTTTAACAAGAGGGCCAAACTAGCATTAGGACTGGCTATGCAGTCTTAGATTTATTTTTTGTTTTATTTTTTTGAGACATTAGGTATCTGAGTGGGATGCAATAAGTTTTGAGAAAAAGCAGGCTCTTTTTCTTTTCCTTTTCCTTTTCCTTTTTCTTTTTCTTTTTCTTTTTCTTTTTCTTTTTCTTTTTCTTTTTCTTTTTCTTTTTCTTTTTCTTTTTCTTTTTCCTTTTCTTTTTCTTTTTCTTTTTCTTTTTCTTTTTCTTTTTCTTTTTCTTTTTTTTCTTTTTCTTTTTCTTTTTCTTTTTCTTTTTCTTTTTCTTCGTTTTTCTTTTTTCTTTATTTTTTTCCTAGGAGCTAGAACTTCTAAACCTTAAAGAGCAGTTCAAACAAATATGAAAACAGAAAACCTCTGTGTGTGAGTGACAGCGCCAAGGTCTTCTGCTCATCTAGAAATAGCTAATGAGATGATACAGAAAAGCCGTGCTGTTCTGATTTTCTGGCTTTAGTTATAAAACCCAGATGCTTTAGAAACTATGCAAAGGATGCACAATAGGAATAATTTCTTCCAGAAAGATTTCCTTTTAATCTTTTACATAAAAGAGATTGATTTAAACCTGAAATAGGGACTTTTCAAAGCCTTTGCAATATTCTTTATTTTAGCATTAATTATAACAGCTCTAGCTTTTCTTGGGATATGTATAAATGACAAATTCTTTTAAATTTGGTGGGGAGATAATCTAAGACATGTTCTGTTACACAAAGTTGGTGAAAAAATGATTTGCTGCTTATATGGAAGAGAAATAAAAGATGTTGAAAGCTAAGGACAAATATTAATTGAATTTATCAAGGCGTATTTAGGCTAATTTATAAAGACTGGGCTATTAAAAAGCAAGAATGGAGATGGCACATAACAATATAAATCATAATTACATACAATGATTTGAATTGCTGCAACTAATGGGATAAGCTAGGGTCTTTGTTTTGAAGAAGACTAGTTTTAAGTTGTTTAACTAGTAGAGAAATTGTTTTCAAAGACGGGACTTAAATTGTTGATGCACTCATGATCACTAATTTCTAAAAAATTATGGTGAGAAATAAAATCATCCTATTTGGGATGTTTCCCAAATCATTCTGCACATTTATTAACAAGTACCGTGAAGGCTATCACTCAAAGAATAAGACTGAAAAAACCCAAACAAACCAAAAACCTACAATGAACAAAAGAAAGCTGCTAAAATTCCTTGTATGAACCTTCTTAGTCAACTGTTGTTATAGAAATTTATTCTTGCTTCCCAAACAAATCCAGTCAAGTAATATATCTATACTTGTCATGTTACATTGGGTGAAGAAAAATCTAGGAATGTAAGTGCTGAATTAAGGTTATGAACTAGGCTTTGAGAATATTTGATTTTTGATTCATTAAAAGAAAAAAAAAAAGAAAAAACCTGAAAGATATTATTTTAAAATGTCACTTTTGAAATGTCCTTTTATTCCAACAGAGGTAAAAGATGTAAAACTGTATTCAACTCTGTCCTAAATGAAATATTTAATTAAGAAAGAACTGTTTTTCCTGTTCCCTCTTTCACCTCCCAGCTCTCAGCAGAGACTCAGCTATAGCACCAAGTTTTATCATGTGTATTTGTTTCCTCATAATGGTTACAGGAAACACACATCAGATCATAGGAAAAAAGGTGGGAAGAAGTGATTTTTTAAGTATTTCATCTGACTCTCAAGTGTCACAAGTATTCACATGTAATGTGACTTTCCCTTTCCTTTGGTCTAGGAAAAAAAAAAAAAAGGTACTATTTTTATTTGTCACCATGTACTTATATGCCACTGATGTCAGCAAGGCCAGAGGATAAATTGTAGCCTTAAGGAAGCTGAATGGTGACAGTTCTGGGATCATCTGGGTATTTGCTATAGTATGAAAAACCAGTCAAATTTCCCTTCAGACATTGTCTGTCTCCTGTCATTCTTCTAACATCCACAGGACCCGAAGGCTGAGAGCTGAGCATCCCTTACAAAGGGCAACCTCAGCCAGCTCCTCCTGACAGAATTTTGATGCAGAACAGCAACAGCAAGTCAGGCTGGGAAGATCTTCTACATCTGTTTTGAGCAATTAATCCCCTAGAGGTAACTCCACTCACATGAAACTAATTTTGCAGTGTTTTAGCTAGAATGTGATTGAGTGAGCAGACTGGAAATTGAAGAAACTTGGTATTTATTTTGTGAAAACAAATGAAGAGGCCATTAACCTTCCAATAGAAATGATTACCATATATGTTTTAAAATAATAGTCTTTTCTCTTCCCAGGCTTGAGAGTTGTGCAACAGCTTTGGTGACAATCAAGATGATGCTACTTGTCAACACTAAGCCAAAACAGATTATTGTGATGAGGGGATCAGAACTCTCCAAACACAATCATGAATTCTGACCCCATAGACTCCTGCAGCCTCTCTTGTTATCAATCACCTGTAGGTTAAATTCTCTCAGACAAGAAAGTAATCAAACTTTATTTCAGAGTGTATTAAGATAATTTCCTAGACCTTACTGAAATAAATGAATGTCTCTCTTACAAATTAGTGTCTATTTGGACTTGAATAAAGAATGTTGAAGTCCTTGTATTCCTTGAATATTTGAGATCACAAAAAATGTCAAATTTACTGCTAAATTTTCAGATTCACATAAATTCATCATATCGTATGTGCACACACTTTATAATTCCCCTGCCAATGTACAGACATGAATGACAGATTTAGTCTAGATATATTTGGTTTTGTGCATAGATACACACACTTAACAACACAAAGTTTTCTGCTTCTCCTGAAAGTACTTGTCTTACTTCCTGGATGTGTAAAAAGAGGTTGCCAGGGTAGACACTATTTAGCCACAACTCAGTGTGAAAGAATCCCATTAGTAGCTTGGTCACATGCAATTTGAGACCAAACTGTTTTGGAAACATTCATTTCTTCTGTGTTAAATGTAAATTCAACCTCCTTCTGGTGTCCCCCCCACAAAACAACTTTAGGATGATGTCCATTCATTTATTTGGAGAAATTTTGTAGCACTGAGTGCAGATAAACCTACTGGGGATAGGTGCTTTGTAAACTTTCTAACACATTGCCTAAGTAATAGACACAGCTCTTCCCCTTCAGCCTCTATCTTCATTTACTTTGATATTGAAAATAATTTTTATGTTTTAAAAGATTGCCTAGGCAAATGTAAACTTGCCATCCAAACTTATATTTAACTCAAAGATAAATTTAACCTACTGCTTCCAAATTGCAGGTTAACCATAGAATCATAGAATGTTTTGAGTTGGAAGGGACTTTAAAGATCATCTCATTCCAACCCTGCTGCCATGGGCAGGGACACCTTTCACTAGACCAGGTTGCTCAAAGCCTCGTCCAATGCAGACTTGAACACTAAAAGAAATGGCATCATCCCCAGCTTCTCTGGGCAACTTGTTCCAGGGCCTTACCACCCTCACAGTAAAGAAAATATTTAGTTAACTTACAGTTTAAAATTAAATTGGTATTTTAAGAATATGAGTATCCTCTCATAATAAGGAAATTATCACTGGTGTGCAGAGATATATGGATGAGCTCATTTGAGAGCTAAAACCATATAAATAATTACTGCTACTTTTCAAAAATTGTACATGTAATAAAGAGATTGATATGAGCATTTTTGGTTTTTTTTCTAGCTGAAATACTCAGGGATTTGTATTTCATTGAATTTTAGAAATAACAGGATCTCTTGTTCTAAGCAGATGTGTGTCTTTAAGCCACTTTCCCCATGGAGCTCTTTTATGGCTAAATCTGATAGGAATTTGCTCCTGCAGTTATCTTTAGGATATCAGACAATCTTTTTTTTCAGCACTCAAATCCAGGTAGATCTTCAAGTCAGGGATAAGCTTTTATTATTTACAGAATCAAGTGACCTAATTCCCAAAGACCTTTCACAGTTGGGAAATCTTTTAAGAGATGCTATATTCTGATGGCAGTGCTCCATGTATACAGAAACATAGCGAACATTTAGAAAATGCTTTGCTTGCCAGGAGATTAACTGTTCTGACTGATGTTGAAAAAGAACTATTGCTATCATTGTCATAAATTGGTGGTCCCTTCCCCCTACACCTGAAAGACTAGGCAGAAGGTCTGAGCTTAAGTTTGTCTGGATAGATCTGCTCTCGAATAGGCCTTGGACTGCTACAGCCATTGCTTGGGGGTGAATTACTTAACTTGAAGCAAACACAACCAGGATGATTTCTGTGGGATATTTAGTCATAAAAAATTAGTTGTTATGAAAATCTACTTTCGTTTAGAGAACACCATTGGAAAGGGACTCCATGAAGAAAAATCCATCTTAAAAATATGCAGATATTGTGAAAAGTGAAGGGACACACTGGAGACACAGAATTAAGAAAGACATAATCAATGCCAAACACTGATAAGTAGGTTACTATGCTATCTAAAGAACTATTTTTATGTTTTACAGTTTTCCCCACTCGGAGCACATCATCTCACTGCATGCTAGCTCGCACCAATTATTACGATTCAGTGAACTGTGTGTCTTTTTGTATTAATGGACTGTAGGTTCTCATAAAAAATTAAAGCATGTTGAGCTCTCAAAAAATTAAATATAATGGAAAAAGATGAATTGGACAAAATCCAGCTTGGAGATTTATTCCATTTTTTATGTGAAAAAAGTGTATGTACTTTATGATCCCTCTGGGTACAACAGTTCTTAAACCTTGTGAATTTTAATATGAGTATATGAATCCATACAGATTTGAATAAGATTTATGAACAATGTACACTTAAAATTATTATCTACACATAGCAAAAATAAAAGCCCATCTCATCACTAGTTTCTTCTCACCCTGAACTTTCCCTTTAAATCTTATAAACCTGATAAAAGAAGCAAGGGAGATGTCACAAGTTTAAACTGTTTTTCTATCATCGGGTCAGTAAGGTTTCATATATTTTCAGACAATTTTATGATTTACAGTTCTCACATTCCAGTCTAGTTATGGCTATAGCAAGGTCCCAGCGACTGTCACATCCATGAGTCACATTATTAATCCACTGCCAGACTCTGTTTGAACTGCTACACTTGTAAAGGAGCCGGCATGAAACTCTTGGTTTTTGCAGACTGTCTGGTAGATCCTTAGTGAGTAAAAACCAAACTTTCATATACCTCAATAAAATTCCAGCCAAATGCAGCCACTGATAGTCCCTTGGTACTTATCTCAACTCCTATTGACTTATTAGGTGTCTAAATAGCAGTAGCGTGCAGGAATCAGAGTCACAGAACATGTATTTTGTAAAAATGCCAGAAAAATATTTGGAGATGACAGTGACAACAGAATATTTCTAGTGAATTGCGGGAATAAATCTTACAGAACGTACTACATTCCATAATACATTTTAGCAATCAGTTTTTTGTATTTGTCATATTACCTTCTGTACCATCCAGCAACTGGTGTTAATAAAAATTTTACTCATGACAGCATGCATCTAGAGGCACACAATCTGACTACATTCCTCTCATGCTGAAATCTTTGCTGTGCAGCTCACAGGCACAAATATTAGTTTAATAATGGACAAGAATGACGCTAAAACACGTGAACAGCACAATTGTATTACAAATATATTTAAGTTTTGGTCTTTTTTTCTCAATAGACTGCTGAAGACTGATTCATGGACCAAGTAATTTTGCATGGCATTAAGAAACAGCACCACAATTATTTCTCTGTATCAGGAGAGTTCTGACTTGAAATCAGTATCGGAAACAATAAATGCTGTCATAAAAATCAAGGACTGTGAGAAAGTCATGCGAAAAAATTAACCACAGCGTATCACCAATTTAGGAACTGCTGGTTTCCTTCTCTGTTGTGGAAAAAGTGTTAAAGAGAGGATTTCGAGGGAAATAACACAATAGCTATGTGACTGTGAAATGAAATGAGAAGGGCAAGTTGGGGAAAAACATCAAAAGTCACATGGCTCAAAACTCACAGAATTTGAAAAATGGGTGGTGAAAAGCAGTAATAAGATTGGAGATGAAGCTGGTGCTTCAATATGAGTGATGACAAGACTACCCTTAAAATGAAGGCAAGTAATTGTGGCACTACATGTGGCAAGGGAGGTCACAAGTACGGCAAAATGGATGTGGCAGTGCAAGAGCTCTCACATCTGGTTTGGTGTGGAAGACTACATCTGCCCAGGCCCAACAAAGGATATTTATAATAGAAGTGCAAGATGATGAAAGTCTGGACAAAACCTTTAGCTGAAGATGGGTAGGAAAGGGAGATATCCTAGATTTGTTATATGAGAGGAACATGACCACACTGACACCGGTCAGATGAGATGATCTGGTGTGGAGGGTGACTTATGGCTATGACCAGGCAGATCATCACCCTGACTGCCAGTATTGTTGAGGAAAGGCAGCATGGAACATATGAAATTGGCAAAAACAGGATCAAGCAAAAGGAGGAACAACAACTACAATGTGTACATTCAGAATATGCAGCTCAATTTCTATTTGCAGAAAAAAAATATACAAAAAATACAGAGAGAACAAAATTATAGTATCATTAAGGTTGGAAAAGATCTATAAGACCATCAAGTCCAATCATAAGCTCAACACTGTCAAATCCACCACTTAACCAAAGACTACTGAAATTAAATTATAAGGAAAAGAGTGGGCAAGGAAATGGATTCTCACCTCGAGAAGACTGAAAAGACCAAAGTCCCTCAAAGACAAGGAGGACTAGAGAGGATAATGAATGAGAAATATCTGCACTTATAGAGGAGGAGAAGGAGCAAGAGTGAGGTGAATGCCTGTATGGAAAAATTGCTTTATCTTCTCTGCTTTCAGATATAGACAGTCAATGACAGGAGTGGGAGGCTTGAGGTGACTTAATTAAAATTGCAAATGAGTTTAAGGTGTCCTACTTGATTTTGGAGCTAAAGTACTCAAAATCCAGTGGAGGTTAACTGAGGCTGTTTGCATTCAGGTGTAATTCTTACCATTTGATTTGCAAGGTATATGTCCACATGTGAGCTGATTACCCTATGGTCCTTTCACAGTTAATGAAGAGAAATTCATACCTGTAGGAAAAAACTTTGGCTGGTTTATCTTTGACCTCCATATTTGGGTGAGTTGGATTTTTATTCTATTTCTTTCCAGTCACTGCAAAAGGAATGTTGGACAATTAGTTCCAACTTCAATGTCTGTCGTAGAACTCTATATTTTCTGCTTTTGGTCAACAGAATCACACGTTTTAACAGATACTTTATAATGATGATATAATAATTAACACGTCTTTGGTCCAAAATGCTCTAAAATCATTTGAGATTTGTTTCGAAATTTTTGAACAAGTCATGTAGACTGAAACCATAAGAATCCACTGGCAGTATGAATTATGTCCCTTTACTTATAAAATGCTCCAGTCCTGGGGATATTTACGGCAGCGTTGATTTAGGTCTAGGGACTCTTTTAGCTCTAATAGTTACCTTTGAATCTGATCATTCTGCAAAATCATAGGGAATCAGGGAAATACCTGTCACCATGCTAGACAGTAGTAAACAGAAATTTTATGGTAAAAGATGGGTTATTTAATTTTGCTTATATATTTTTTCTACAACTGAGGGTCACAGTTGTCATGTGTGTGCCCTTTCATATGTCAACGTACATATATAAAATTCGTATATATATATCTATTTATGTTTAAATACGTGTTTAAATGCTGTTTATATTAAGGCTGTTTCTCTATTCCAGTAGTGATAGCAGAACCCAAAACTCCCTTGATCATATCCCCTCTAACATCTGCTTGCCTTTTCATACATACTCATTTGGGACAGAGTTGTTTGAACCTATTCACCTCTTTAACTATTTTAATCAGCTCAGAGAATATAGAAAAGGGGAATTTCATGCAAGATACCTTGACTGGAGAAAAATTAGATAAGCATGAATTATGACAGTTTTAAAAACAGCAATATAATCCACCCTCCCTCGGGTGTGTTTCTCCCTCTATATGGGTCCAAACTCAGTTTTTAAAAGGCAGTTTAGGAAAGTAGATACTGATGTTCCAAATCTGTGCTTGTGCTGCACCAATTATCCACTGGGAAGGATGGCTCAGCATGGGTGTTTGCATTGGAACAACATACTTGTGCAATTTGCTTCCTTTTATAAAGCCTACAGTGGCTCTAAGAATCCTTTAGTTCGTGACCTGGAAGAAACTTGAAGCTATTGCAGTAGCTTTGGATTGCCAGACTAGCAGGTTACTGCCAGGCATCACTGACTCTGCCCTGCAATATTGTCTCAAACTGTTTGCATTGGCTCTGTGCTGCAGGGCGAGCTGTCATTTGGCCATTTGCACCGGTTTTCTTAACCAAAGAAGCAGTCTAACCCTCAGCTCACAGCATTTACAAAGCGCTGCTGTTTTTTCTTTAGGAGTGAGGGAGCCAGTTGAAAGCTTTGCCTGGTATTCTTCACCCTTCACTATGCAGAAGCACTTTGCATCGTTAATGCAGTATCTGCCAACACACTGGCACACTGCACAGGAATGCTCCTTACTTCCAAGAATAACAAAGCAAGAACAAGGGAAAAGCCTCTATTTTATACAAAATAAAGCAAGTTTTAGTCTCTAATATGTACTCCTAATGAACCCACACCCCCTAAGTGAATTTTCTTATGTCTCTAAAAGCAGAAAAAAAATTAGAAATTATAGAAATACAGGATACAGGAAACCCCAAAAGGGACCATGGGTGGTCCTTACCACAGGATTACTTAGTCAGAGAGCAAAGCTCTGATACAGAAACCAAACCTCTATGGCAGAGAAGAACTTTAAAACAGCCATAGAAGTGGGGGATTGCAAGGAGGACATTTGCAAAGCCATGTCTTCAAACTCAAGACCAGCAGTAAAAGACCAAAAGCTACAACTATGTCAAAGAAAAATCGGAAGAGATTAAAGGCATCTTCCTTTTGATAAGTGCAACTCAGATCATCCAAAAGTTCCTACTGATGTAATCACAGGGATAAAATATTCCCCTGGAACTCGATTCTAACTTAATACAGAGTCACTTAATACAGAGGTCTTCAACAGGACATATGAATAAGCACCAGTAATAGTTTGATTTACCAGAAGAACAAGATTAATATCTACCCAAATTTTAATGTGCTGCTGGTGCTATTTCTGTGATTACTTTTCACTTAACTTCCTCTCAAGCTCTTTTAATTTGTTGGTTTGGGTTTTTTTCTGAGAAAATATTAGGCTCACAGAAACAGAAAAATATTAGTTGGAGAGAATTGCAGAGGTTTGTAATCCAGCCTCTTACTTAGAGGATGATGCTGTGATCTGGTTTAAACCCAGAAGAGCAAAGAAAACTAAGTCTCTTTGCATAAACCGGAAGCAACAACAAAAACGCCACCCCGCCACCTCTTCCCCACCAAAATGCACATATGAAAAAGAGCAGCAGTTGCTGAGCATCCAGTCCAGGAGAATGTATTCAGATGAGCCATGTCTCTGAACTTGTACTTCGTCTGACATGGAAGAAGCAATCATTTATAGAAACTGTCAGTTAAAACCAGGAGATGTAATGCAGTAAAAATTAACTCTTATGATACCATCAGAGCATATCCTCCAAACTAGATGTCAGAGCTGTGGCATGAAGAAAATTAGTTTCGCATACAGATAAGAAAGGCTAGTAGGACATCCCTTTATGCTTTAGGAGAGTAGGAAAAATGCAGCATGGCAGAATGCGGGGAAGTTCTGATTCTTGGCAGAAGTGTGAAGCATGTGTTGTGTATGTGTTCTGCATGGAAGTAGGGAATGCTCAGTGGAGCTCTGAATCCTCTGAGCAACGGCCCAGACACTCTGTGAAATAAAAATCCAGACATCAGTCTGGCTGAAAGCATTGAAAGTAAGCTAAAAACATATGTGATTACTTGTGTAGGTGACAAGAGAAACTGGAATATAAAGTACTCTAGACAGTCAGTAAACCTGTCTTACAAACTGCCCTTTGTCCTCAGTAAAAAAACCTAACAAACAACAAACCCCTCAAAATCTTCCAAAAACTTAGCCTCAAGTGTAACTAAACATAAATGTCAAATATTTTAGAAAACATAAGGTTAGTAAGGTTTTCTGACTGCAAAAAGACTACATATTCAAAATATGCAGAAAATATTCCCAGCTCTGCACAATAACTGCTTTCTGTCTGCTTCTGCAGTTAGCACATTAAAGATTTTTTGGTGCATCACTAACATGTGTTCTGCAAACTGTGCCACACGGTTGGGATGACCAGTGGCAACTGTGAGATCTAGCTTCTGGGTCTTGAACAGAATGCTTTCCTACATGTTCTTGGAAGGCTGAAACACCAGAGTAATCCTTTGTTACCGTAAACATCCTGATAGCAGACACAGATAAGAGTTGTATCACATGAAAACAGTTTACTACTATCTGTCCAAACTTTCCCCTCCTTTTTTTTTTCTCCACAGCTTTCAATCAAAAAGGCTGTAAGAGGGAAGGGAAAAGAATAAGAAGATTGCATTTTTCATACTGTCGACAAGTATCCTTAGTAAGGAGTGTCATGATGTACTGTTGAGTAGCATTTGTGATAATTACAATGAAAATAAGTGGACTATTTTAAAGAAGCAGATGATAGTGTTTTCATCATAATTGCCATGAGTATCTTTTGAAAGGGAGATGATGTAAACGTTCCATGTTCACTAAAGTACAGTGATGCAGTGACTTACAAGCCAGGATGAGATACTTTCCACAAGTAATAATGCATTTCAAGTTCAAAAGAAGTTCTTTCATTTAATATAACATAGAAAGGTCCTTGATGATCCCAGAACAAGTCTCAGAAAGATCTAGAAGGGTTTAAGACAGAGCCCAGAAACTGGGCAACTGAAGCAATAAAACCAACCTTGTGATGCATAGATCCTCAAACAACAACAGAGTGATAGAAGCTAAGGAATATATTAGAACAGTTAGAAAAGTAAATTGTTCCAGCTTTTGCCTCAGGAGTTTACAAAAGATTTGTTCTACCTTCATGGTGATATTCTTCAGGTGTTGTTTGTGCTAAATACTTAGTTCCAGAAATTTAACTGGTTGCTTCAAACTACCATGCCCAATCTTCTGAGGCTTTTCCTGCTACATGAGTTAGTTTGTGTGCCATGCTGTGAAAGCTCTGTCATAATCACAAACAATTTTTTTCCAGAGAAGGGAATCTGGCAATGCACAAACATTAGATCTCAGAGAGTACTCTCCAGAGCAGTGAAAGATTCCATGCACCAGTTATGTTGCAGCACATACATGGGAGAGGAGAAATAATCTCATTTGATTCCATGGATTCAATTCACTTTTAATACTGATTTGTGTGTTCAGGTCTAGTGCAGATGAGAAATACCAGGTGTTGTGCTAGTCCGAGTATT
Organism: Rhagologus leucostigma; assembly: GCA_013397725.1. Lineage (NCBI taxonomy): Eukaryota > Metazoa > Chordata > Aves > Passeriformes > Rhagologus > Rhagologus leucostigma. The sequence goes on from VZTD01001045.1 coordinate 2,025,489, forward strand.
GTGTACTGGATAACACCCAGTCTAACGTGGCTTTAATTGTGAAAATGAAACATCTTCTCCAATCTGATGTGAAAGCCATAAAATAATGAAATCATAGAACCGTAGAATATGCTGAGCTGGAAGGGATCCATCAGAATGGAACCCTGTTCATGACAGCCCAAGAATCACACCATGGGCCTGAGAGCATTGTTCACATGCTTCTTGAACTCTGTCAGGCTTGGTGCTGTGACTGGGGAGCCTGTTCCAGTGCTCAGTCACCTCCTGGGTGAAAAACCTTTTCCTGATAGCCAATCTAAGCCGCTCCTGACTCAGCTCCTTGACATTTCCTCGAGTCCTGTCTCTGGCCATGAGAGTGAACAGATGAGTACCTTCCTCTCAACTGCCCCTCATGAAGGTGTTGAAAATCACAATGAGGTCTCCCCTTAGTCTTCTCTTTCCCAGACTGAACAAATCGAGTGACCTCAACTGCTGCTCATAAAGATTCCCCTCCAGACCCTTCACCATCCTCATGGCCTTCTTTGCACACTCTCTAATGGCTTAATGTCTTTTTTATTTTATGGTGCCCGGAACTGCCCCAGCACTCAAGGTGAGGCTGCCCCAGTGCAGAGCACAGCGGGACAATCCCCTCCCTTGCCTGGCTGATGGTGCTATGCCTGATGCACCCCAGGACAGGGTTGGCCCTCCTGGCTGCCAGGGCACTGCTGGCTCATATTCGGCTTTCCACTGACCAGGACCCCCAGGTGTCTTTCCACGCTGCTCTCCAACCTCTTGTTCCCCAGTCTGTGAGCAGAACCAGAGTTAACCCATCTCAGGTGCAGAATTCAGCGCTTTTCCTGTTTGAACTTTATATGGTTGATGATTGCCCATCTCTCTAATTTGTTGAGGTGTCTCTTCAGAACCTCTCTGCCCTCAAGGGAGTCGAGAGCTCCTCCCAGTTTAGTGACATTGGCAAACTTCCTTAGTATTCCTCTGAGTCCTGTGTCCAAGTTGTTAACGAAAATATTGAAGAGAACTGGGCTGAGGATGGAGTCCTGCAGAGCCCCACAAGCGACAGGTCACCAGCCTGTAATCAAGTCCTTATATATTTCTTTATTAGATGGATTTACACTATAGTTTATTTCAAATTAAGCAGCTGAGGCATAAATGATGATAACTATGAATGCAGTTGAGTTTTCAGGTGAAAACTAGTCCAAAAATCAAGGTAATCTACTTTAGATTTACAAAGCTCCAAATAAATGGCTAGATCCCTATTAGAGCTTCAAAAAAGCCAGTATGGATGCTAAAATATCCTGGCGAGCAGAGAGCTAGTGTTCCGTATTATTAAGTGCTACTGAAAGCGGAAGAAGTTGTAGGAATTCTTTCAAGAATGGGGTCTTATCTTTCCCCAGATTGTATCTATAATCTTGCAGATAGTATGCCAGGTTTCTTTCTGATGGTTACTAAAAGCTGCTGGAAGCTCAGAAAAAGCCTGATTTTTTCACTTAAAAAGTATTGGGGAGTTCCAGCTGACCTCAAGCCCTGTGCTGACATAATACAGCTTGTAGTTAACTGTCAAATTTTTTAGAGACTTGTATATATTTTTAAAATGTGTTTTATGGCCTAAGTGGCTAAATATACAGATTTTTATAGGAATACATGTGTGTATATAGCCTGGTTAGTCTATTACAGAATATACTGAACTAAAATTTTATGCTCATATGCTGACTTAGAAATGCGTTCAAATTTTTCTTCAGCCATTACCTCCTCCAGATGTTGTTTTCTCTGACATTTTAAAATATATGTATAAGCCATTTCTAAGCTTTCCCTCAACACAATATGTTTGAACTCTTCTTAATTAAAGAATTTTAAATAATTTATGTTCAAAAAATCTGTGCTTTCTGGATTGAGGCAAAAGTTTTGAAAATCTTATCTGGGATAAATTTTGTTGAAAGCTACCATGAGAATAAAATGAGTTTCTAGAATTGTTTACTGTAGGGGGTTTGGATAGAATCATTGTCTTTATTCCTTTATTCTATAGAATAAAGAATAATCCTTTATTCTTCTGGATTTTTTGCTAAACAAATTAATTTTCTAGGGATCTAAAATAACTGTAAGACCCCATTCTCTCTTAGCACTCTATTTTCCTTCATGTATATCTCTAGCCTTACAGACAGAACTTTGAATGCTTTTATTCTAAACATAGCTTTTCAGATATTGTTTTCTCAAAGTGACCAAGGAATACTGAAATCAATAAAATAATCCTGTCCACACTATGGATACCAAACCAAGTTGGTTGTTTGGTGGTTTTTGGGGTTTTTTTGGTTTTTTCTTTTTTTTTTTTTTTAATTTAATCACAATGTATATGTTAGTATGAGAACAGATAAATGGCAGACTGGCTCCAGACAGAGCTGGGCAGGGCAAAAACAGTCGCATTTCTGTGTTAGCTCCACATCAGCAGTATTGGCTGTAGCAGGCAATCAGGGAGACTTGACGTCCTGGAGTGAATATCTCAGAAGTCAGAACTCTCTGTACTGGTGCCCAAACCAGGAAGATTTAATTCTGAGTGTGGTATCACTCCAGTATGGTTCCCATGGCTCCAGTGTCACAACCCACTTAAGTTAATCAAAGTCAACCAAAGGGAAATTCCCCCCTTTGCCTCCCCTGTGCCAGCACGAGAACTTGTATGGCTGGGTGGGGAGCCAAGGCACTTCTAGACAGACAGAGGCTGTTTGGATCAGAGAAACAACCTGTGGATAAAAAAAAAAACAAAAGTAGAAAAAGATGGGTTTTCTGCATTTCAGCTCTGCTTCCACAGCAGGGGTAGAGGCAAAAGAAGGGATCAGACTATGGTCAACTTAGAAACAAGCTTTTGCTCATCAGAACTCATGCATGGAGGACCATGTTGTCTCTTAATTTTCTGTGTGGAGAGAAAATCTGCCTCCAGGCTTCATATACATTACGTGCTTTCCTTTCTCCTACTATCGACTATATGAGGCCTGTATGTGGAGACTTTTTGGGTAGAATTCAACACTGAAATGACCAGAAGAAAAACAAAGTGAAATTGCTTTTACTGAGGCATTTAGGAAATGAGTGAGAGCAGTCAGAAGCCAGGAGCTTGAAGGCAATCAGCAACCAACCGGAGAGCCAGCAGCTTAATTCCAGGTTTTATCCAGCTGTCACGTGCTAGGTTTGCTCAGATAAAGAGAAAGGAACCATTTTGATCGATAGCTGTGTTAGCCAGTATAACTGTGCTGTAGTAAGGGAAGGAAAGTGAGGTTTCTTTTTACAATGTAAATATAAGATTGTGGCAAAATTGTGTGATTCCCCAGGTGAGTTGTTTCACACACTTTTATAAATCTAACTTTTGGCTTGAAAATGCGAGTTTTAACACAATTTCTCAGAATGGTTTCCAAAGTATATAGAGATGTTGGGTTGGACAGATTCTCTAGGGGTTCCAAGTGAAACAAGCATAGAAACATTATCAACAATTACACAATAAATACAGAATCCACAAATAACTTAATCCTTTTTGGATCACCTGAACTGATTTCTCTTTTCTTTTCTTTATAGAAACTTAAAGATATTTTTGTTGATTATTTCTCTTTCAAGTACATAAATTACAAAGAAGAATGTAAAACTCAACAAATTAAAAGAAAGACTTTGTAGACAAATGCAATTTTATACAGAAGGGCATTGAAGTAGTGATAATATCTCTCCTTAAACAGTCCATTCACCTAAGTGAGGGTTTTTTTATCCAAGGTGAGAGAACTGCCCAGAAACAAAATTCAAAATCTAATGAAATTAAGTGCATACATGGATGACCTCTTTCTGACAGTTTGAAGTAAAAGGTCAGAAGATCACACAGCAGAGCAGAAGTTAAGGAAATGAAACCCAGAATCACCAAAACGAATAAGGACAGAGATCCAGAGCTTCTCTTACTGTGTTCAGCCATGTCAAGCAGCTTAAGTAAGGGTTCAGACCCAATACATATGTAAAAATGTAATCAGATTTCATAACATAGTAAATGATTTCATGTTTCCAGAGAAATAAAAAAACTCAAACCAACAAAAGAAAAGAAACTGGCACTAGAAAACGTCTCTACAGAAGTCCAATTCAGACTTTTAAAAAACACCTTCTTTTTAAGTACACAATATAAAATAAAAATAGATTATTAGAAACATAATCTTGAGGCACCACTGAAAGTTTCTTAGATATCTTGGACACCTATAAAGGTCAGTTTATCTCCATTACTTGGAAAGGAAAATAGAATGTCCAAAAGGCTGTCGGGCACTGGAAAGATGAGGTGTCATAACATGGTAAGTGACAAGATGAAAGCACATCTTTGGTTTATTTTGCTATGTATTCCTGACCTGCAATGTAGTGCTTAAATATTTAAAAAAACTCATCTTGAATTATCCACTCACGTGTGCCCGCTGGCCTCTTCAGAACATTTACCCCTTTTCTGGCAAAATATAAACCTTCCCACATTCCTTCCGTAACCCGAAAAAGATAATATGAAATTGTGAGAAACAAAACTTTTTATTTTTAAATAACCATCATAGATTAAATACACCAAGCCAGTTGAGACCTATTGACAATAACATAAATTTATATTGTGTACATGAATCACCCTAAAATGTGGTTTTCACCTTTCAAAAAAAACTATGTTTGATTTAAGTTTGTAATTGCAATTTTATTGAGTTTTCATTTTACCCAGACTACTAGAGGTAACACATAAGGTTTTGTTAGATGAATTAGATACAAGTTTTCTTAAATACATGAAAGTGCAACCTTCAGCAGCTTGATGCTCAAAGTTGCTTAACTTCAGTGCATACCATGCTAAAGGAGCAAATATCTTGAAGGCACCTTAGGGGTTGAGTGGTTACGTGATTTATTTTCTGAAGGACATTACAGAGACAAGGAAAAACCCAAGTGTACTGTTGCAATTTTTAAAGTAGTGTGCAATATATGTCATAGATGAATGAATAATCTTCACGTTGTAGAAAATCAAGAGGAGTGAGGTTTACTAATATTACTACAAATGTTCAAAGTTTCCATTTCTTTCAAAAGTTAAAAAAAAAAAGGAAGAGAAAAAACCCAACACATTAAAAGCAAACAGGAGAATATTTTCTCAAGGCTTGCCTAATCAGCATTTAATAATAGTGGCAATTTTAGCCATCCTTTTTGTTAACTATTGGTTTACATTGCAAGCTACAGTTGCTGCTTGTTTAAGTATTACTTTTGTAGGGGCAGGGAAAGAAAACTTTAGGGACGCCATAATTCTGCAAAGTTTACAGATCTTTAAATGCCAGTGGTTGAGCTCATTAATGAACACATCTGTAAGCTAAATTCTCAGACGCTGTTTCCATTCTGGCTGAAACCAGAAAGTGTTGGAGATCTATTAAGAAGGTTTAAGATTCCCAGCTCAAAAATCTAAGACACACATACTTGCCTAAGGATCTGAATGGAGTTATTTGAAACCCGATTGCTGCCGCCAGTCTATTCATATTCAGAGCTACAGAATTTGCCAGCTTAGGATAGACTTATTTATGAGAGTCACATTGTGCTCTGTTCAGTCCAAACCACATGATAAGCATAAGGGATAGAGTTGTGGGGTTTTTCTGTAATTTGTCCTTAGTCTGCTTTCACTTTGTGTGCGGTCTCATCACTTACAGGAATCAAGAAATACATGAGCACTTCCAGTAGAATAAGGCAGCATGTGATTCCAGCATCCGATTATACTCCTAATGATTAAAGTAAAAAGAGTAATTGAAATTCCAAATGATGCCAGAATCAGAGTAAGGTTGAAAAGACTACTCTATTACAAAGTAGGAGAATGAAAAGCTAACATAATTTCAGTAGATAAAGCCAAATTAATAGTACAATACTTTGCATTTTTTGGTAAAGGCTTCCTGGCTTTAATAACTTCAGAAATGTTACAGTAAACTTATTTTCCTTTTCAAATAAGCTTTTGGAAAAGTAAGAAGAAAGACTGTCTTAGTTTAATTGACCTTGTTCTCTTGTTGCATCAAATGCTTTCAGAAGGCAAAGCCAATCTGATAGGAAGGTGGCACACAGGAATTTAGGAATATTTTCACGCACTTGAATGCCTTATTAATCATAGGTTATCTTATCAAGCACCATTCTTCTTTTGACTCCAATTCCAGTTTTAAGATATGACCAGCTCAGGAGCCATGCAAATCACGTTTCCTCCAGAAGCGGTATTGTGTGTTTGATTGAACCAGACCCTTTTAAGTTTCATTTGTATCAAGCTTTGTTCTGGCTACAAGCATCATGAGAATACTTTCAGCTCTCAGGGTAAAGGAATTATTGAAACAAGATTATTTTTATTTCTTTCAAGTGCGTTCTAGCTTGTCGTGTGGCCAGGTAAATCCAAAAAGACCAATAAATTAACTAACCGCATGTTTTCCAGTGAGAAGCTTACCTTAACTTACTTCACATTCAAAACCTTTTTTCACAGTCTCTTTCAACCTTTGATGACAATCTCTAAAACTGAAAGAAACCTATCACTCTATTTGTTATTCCCTCAATCATTTAAAAGTTATAATTACCTGTACTGTCATGGCTTTAGAGAGAGACATGAATTTATCTTAAACAAAAGATAAACCTGAACAAAAAAATATACATGAATTTATTGGCTGAAGCTTCACACAGGGGTCAAGTAGCATGTCATTAGTCTGAACACCTCTTTTCTAGGACAGGAAATATATACAAAATAAGGAGCACCTATAACTAATAAAGCTTGTCCTTAGACTGAATTTCAGACCTTGGTCGTTGCAGTTGAAAAACAATTCTACAAGCTCAATTGCCAATAATGTTTCTTACTGGATTTTAAGATAGGATGCTTTGTGTGAATCTGTACTTGACTGGAAGGTCAGGGTGCCACTCACCTTGATTCACTCTCATTTTCAACAAGTGAGATTGGCTTGTTGAGAGATTGGTAATCTTAAAATTTATGGAAAGAATTTACTATTTCAAATGTTTGGGATTGCAAAAAAAAATATAATGAATATATATTTAGGAAAAGAAATCAGTGGTCAAAACTATGTTCCTTGTACATTCTGAAAAATTGTTCTGAATTTCTTAGGCTTTTTCAGTGTGGTGAAGGGTTGTTAGTAAAAGAAATCCTACATTTAATTCACTCACAAAAAACCCTGCCTAATGTAAATGCTTCAATCAAATCATGTTTGTGTTTTGACTACAGAGTTCAAATTCAGTATTGATTTAACTTCACTAGTTTCTTTGGTCCTTTTGCAGAATTAAATTACTAATTTCATTTACTAAGTGGCACATTTAGTTACCATACAGCCAAAATCCTGAAACCATTCCAGAATTTCATGCTAGCAGACGCTGAGATGCATATTCGTTTTGAGACTGGTGCTGATCATTCTTGGCCCAGCTTCCATCCCTTTATTGTAGAAAAAATTAAATTATTTAAGTAGATACACTATTCAGGCTTTTATGCTGTATGAGCCTTCAGTGTTATGAATTCCTTCCAACTCACCACTAGGGGTATAGATAAGGCATGCCCTTACATATGACATGGAAAGAAATTATCTTCGTTTCTTTTATTAAATGGGGTTTTTTCCCAGTATGCAATTTGCTGAAAAACAAAGTAAAAGATGAGTGGGGTTTTTTTAATGCAGTTGATAAAATTAGTTTCCTTTCAACAATTTGTTTTTATATGTGAAATAATTTACACTTTTAATAAACACTTTTCCCTATTTTCTTCACATTGCTGCTTCCAAGAGTGTTGTTAGAGTTTGAGACTGGAGCAATTCCCTATAAAAGTTGAAGATAATTTAGAGAACATCTTCAGAAAGGCAATCTGGGTCTATATTTGTAATGAAGTACAACAAGTTATCAAGGTAATGTGAAGCTGAGGGAAAAGCTAAGATGGAGGCAATACGATAGCTTGAGGAATTGAAAGGTTCCGATGTAAGACATATTACTGAAGCCCAGTGTGTCGTAAAAATATTTAACTAGAGAAAATACAGAAAAATTTTACTTCAATAGCAATGATTCTTCCAAACGAAAATAATCTGGAACATAACGTTTCTGGAGTTAGTTTAACAGTAGAGAAGATTCAGAGTAAATTGGACAAAAATTACTTTTTTTTTCCTTCATCATATTCCAGATATGTCCCAGGGAGAATGGCTCAGTGCTCCCTTTGGTCATTTGGCAGAAGCTGACCTGTTCTAGGTAGCAGAATGTATGTGTTTATGTGAGGAGCAGCAAAGTGAAACAGTTTGTGAAAAAACAGCATTCCCAGAGAATGAGAGAAAATGAAGCTGCCAGACTCAGAGATAATTTAGTCAGCTCTTGCAGGTATGCAGTGGACTGTCTAGTTGAGCCCCCATTTTACTGTAAATGCAGAATAAATAATTTCAAAAGCTTAGATCAAAGACTGTATAAAAGAAAACTGTAATGCAGAGCTACTAATCAGAACTGATTCTCTTGACTCTGCCAAACCACCTTTCTGAGCTTGTGTCTGTTAGTAAGTGTGTAAAATCTAAAACACAAGTCAGATGATAGCAAAAATAGACAAAATGGCCACACAGAAAGGATGAACTGGGGATAACCAATTACACAGTGGTTTGATGGTTTGGGGTGATAGTATCTGAGTAGAGGAGGGGGATCATTTGGCCAGCTGGAAAGAAATGGAAAGGAAAAGTATGGAAGGGTTTAGGGATGAAGGAAAGAAGAGTTAACAAAGTGTGGAAATGCAGTTGAAAAATGTGTAGTTAAATGATGAAAGCTCTTGGATCAGAAAACTAAAGCAGGCAGAGGAGTAGTAGTTAAGGCGTAAAAAAAAGCTTCAAGGTGCCATTAACAGCAATCAATCAGTTGTTTCTAGAAATAAATTTTTGTTGGATGATGTTAATAAAGCCTTACAATTCAAAGGAAAACTCATATACAAGAGGTGTCAGAGTCTGCAGATCTCTGAACCATGAACACAGGAAAGCTTCGTTCCTAGATTCTTTTTCACCGTCAGGACAAAGTAATGCCTGTTGCATGGTAGTATGATGTATAGTTCTATATAAACTTCTAGCTCTTTAAACTTCCTGGAAAATTAAAATTGCTCTGTAAGTAAGGAAGTATTTTAAGTATTTTTTAGTGATTTTTGTTGTTGTTGTTGCTTTAATTTCTTGTGCATATTTTAATGGCTTGTTTTCTTTTATACTTCTATTTTATTTTTTCTCTTTATTTCATCAGCACTATGAAGGAGAAAAAATTCTCTTCAAATGAAAAAATCATTCTCTGAAATGCAAAGCAAAAGTTGGCTTACTTTGGAGCTTACTGTTCATGAACCACAGAGACTTTCCAAGATACCTGTCCCAGCTGACTCCCTTCTTAGGCATTAAGCATAGTCCATAAATTCTATTTCAAAGTTGAAATTTACAATGGACTCCATTCATAAAACTGTCATGATAAGTTTTCTAAGAGCATTTCACACTGATGTGCAGAATGCTTCCAAGCTGACTAAAAGCTGAGTGGCTCATACATATCAAAGCTTTCTCCTTTACAGACAGATGGTCAACTTGTCTGAGAGAAGGAGGTGGGAGAAGTGTTAGCTCAGAAGTGCCAGACTACAATGAAACTTCTTCATAAAGAGCTGATCTATGCTCTTTGCTGCCTGCTCAGAACTCATTTTAAGAACGTGACCTAACTCCTATCGAATCCACCAGGCTTCAGTAGAAACTGGAACATGCCATATGTCTGAAAAGCTCTTCTCTGGCATGAAACAAAACAAATCATGAGTGGGAGTTAAGAGAGTATGGTGAAAGGAAAGAAATTTCTGTCATATTAAATTTCCTCTTTGCTATTGTATTAAAAAATGTAACTCATTTCATGCCTTGAAAAATGGTCATGTCAGTCTGATTCTTAGTTGATAGAAGTTGCCACAGTTGTGACTCATGTAGATCTACAGTAATTTCTGATTTATTTGTACGGTGATCCTTATATTAAGTAGAGTAGATGTATAATGTATAGACTGGGTAAAGATCGTTGTAATGGAAACGTTCGAGTTCTCCTTCTGTACTGAATTTCTTGGGGTTTATTGTTTTATGATTAATTTCCAGTCAGTTGCCTGCAACAGTTTTAATGCTCCTTTGTCTTTTTTTGAGAGGCAGAGGTCAAAATAAAAAAAAAAAAAAAAATCTGGAAAGAGAAGATACTATAAAACAGTTACAGAAAATGAAATTGAAAAAGTCACGTTTGCATTAGAACCCAAATTTCTACTCATGCAATCACGGTGGAAATACAAGACTTGTATAATGTGGTTTGCCAAATACTATCAATGTAACTTTAGAAATTCTAGTGCAGATCAAGGTTGTTATTTTTCATCTTCTCTCTGACCAAGGAAAAATAAAGTGTCTGCTTCTTTGGTTCACAACCAAAGCTGGGAAAAAGCTTGAATTAAACCACTCTAAATATACTATGATAAAACCCAGTAGCTTTATAAATTTCGTGGGGGTTTTCTGTTTAGATACAATCTGTAAACTATATCATTATAGTATTATGATGATTAAGTAAGTATGAGAAATTTCATTAACTATAGCTGTTTAAAATTATTCCAAAAGAATGTGAACTTCCCAAGAATGTTCTGTAGGAGCTGTAGGAGTCTGCTGGGTACTATTCACTTGCCAGGCTGTTGGCATTTGAAAAATGGCACCAGGGCCACCCCTTTCTAATGGGAAGACTTGATTATGATTTTTTTTTTTTCTACTTGTGCTTACTCACATCCAATCTTCTTGAACACTTCTTGACTTTTTTGGTAAAGATTACATAAAATCTGTTTTATTTTGGTATATAATCGACTCCTGTCTCCAATGTCAACCGCAGGTCTTTGAGGAACACAACCTACACAGTATTCATACTAGAACACTTAATACTCTTATTTACTTGTGCCCCCTTGTTCCCCTAGAAAACACTCCCTGGATTTTTCTAAAAAAGGAATTCTATTTCTTGTGGAAAGGTTTTAGTCCTCACTCTGACAAATAGTGATACAGGGTTTTATTTTATATATTAAGAAAAACAGTATCAGTAGTCTATTCTATTCTATTCTATTCTATTCTAGTCTAGTCTAGTCTATTCCATTCCATTCCATTCCAATATACGACAAAAAAAATTCATAACAATTTTTCCTAATACATCTTAGACGAGCTACTGCTGAATACCTTAACAGTAAAGAGAAGTAGTTTGGTTATGCTCTGTCTATAAGATAGTCAAGGCAACTAGTGCAAAGACACAATAGGACAACAAGAAAAGTACGTGCAGGAAGATTTTTGGAACACATATGACAATGTATGTGTTCTAGAGAAGAAAAAAGTGTATCTCCTTAAATTGTTGATGACTTTTCTCATGGTCCTGAGAGGGTTTTGAAACATAAATCTCTGTGCACTGCATAGAGTTTCAGACTCAGAAGACCAGAAATTTATCTGGCCTTTTACTCAATATTTTATTTCATATGCAGAACACCTTCAAGTTCCTTCAATTCCTTTAAGAAGCATCTTTCCCTAGCCTAAATCTTTTTTACATTCCCTGAGGTTTATAGTGTCTATCACATAATAAGCATTTTGAAACAATGCTGCAACTTAGGCTCTAGGGAGAAATTTGTGAATTCTTTTTCTTCTGTATTTAATGCAGATGCGTAAGTGTGCTTGTATACATGCATGCGTCTTATTTACTGTGTTGAATTAAAATTACATACTCATGGCAGTTAGAGGAGGGAGAGATCTACTGTTTTGAAGCTGTTTTCTTTAAAATACAGGATGTTTCCTCCAAGACACAGGACAGATTAGACAGAAAGTTATTATATTCCATCTTAACAAAAACACCCTTACAGATTTTCTCATAAAAAATGCCATTCCTGCTTTTCCTAAGTACTCTTTTGTGTGAGCATCAGTACACAGTCATCTATCATTTCAATACATAAACCCTTTGCAGGTGATTTTATGTGCATGGAGAATGTAAGAGATTTTGTTATTCCAAGTAGTGCATCAATGTACCTGGAGATACTTCAATGTTTTGCTGGCAGACTACCCTTAGATTCTACATATTTTTTCATTGATCACAGTGGCTTTGCCTGGATTTTCCAGGGCCATAGACAGACTTTTACAAGTGCAATATCCACAGTTGCTTTTCCTATAGATTTTCTAACCATTATGTCTCCATTTTTCCTCTGATGCATCTACAAAACCAGTCTAAACCTCTGACGTTCCTGACTTAACAAGGCATGTAAGTCATGCTCAGTTTAAAGTAGTGGCTTTAGCTGCATTCTTACTACTTATCCTTAAGCATAGGCTTCAGTTGAACAATGTTGAGAATAAGCTGTCTGCTGGTGCTAGAGTAGGGAGCTGAATTCTGTTCTATTTCACCTTCTTAAAACTGAGGGGAAATGTCCAGCTGAGCCAGATCTGATTTGTTTGTTTTCAAAATTTCTCTGAATTTGCTTCATCAGAAATCTTAAAGAATGGGTAGGGATAGCGAAATTATATTGAAATGTAATGGTACATTTTACACTAAAGTATAAAATCCTGTGGATGCGCACTGTATGTATCTTGCACAGTTGGAAGCTTTCTTGCCAAGTAGTGCATTGCCTGGTCATTCTGAAATAAGGCAAAGTTTATAATGCTGTTTTCTTTGTAAGTTTTTAACCAGGAATTCCAAAGTGCCTAACTGTAATTTAGAATATGATGCTACTCTTGTTTAATCTATTGTTTCATTGTTTCTCAATTATTTCTCCTGGAAATGCAATAGATAGACTAATGGAAAGTGACTATACGAAACAGAAACTTAAAGAGTTATGAGAAGATTGAAAAATGAGAATGTTCAAGTATGTTTCTCTGCAAGATTTGTGCCTAAAGATTTAAAGAAATAGTTTTATAAAATTTTCTATTAAGAGTTATTATGATGATTTTGGAGACTAAATTAAGTCAACAAAACAAAAGGAGAGGTTTTTGAATCTCCTTTCTATGTAAACCAAAATGCAGCTTTTAACTACTGATGCTTCTACAATTTTTTAAGGATGCAAACCCCACAGCTGCATTCACATTGGGCCTTTGTCTTTCTCCTAAACTGATGGGATAACTGAATAATAGACTGATTCTCTTTGCCATCACGTGTCTTGCCTTGATTGTTTTGATAAAAATGTCTGGTTTAACAAAAATTTTTATTTTCTAGTCCATTTACTTTGGATGCCTTTTTAGGCATCCATGATTTATAGGCTTCCTAACTGTACTTATAGCAAAGACATAGGTTATTTGATCCCATCAAAGTGCATAATTAAGGCTGCGAAATAAAATATTCTCAAATGAGGCAAACCTTCTGTACTTCTGTTTTACTTGGATCATCTGTTGTCTCTTGGGACCCTAGTGAAAAAAAACAACTTAAAACATTACATTGACCTAAATATCATTGCTGTGCATAGGATATATTTTATTTTAAGTTAAGCTAAAACAATTCCCCTAGCTTAGTTACATGTAAAAATCTTGAGGTTTGCCAGTATAATTCAACTGGAAAGAGTGGACTTTCTTTCTTAGATAAGAGCCTGGACCCATATTGTTCATTATTTGTATTCCAACAGCGCTCTGCAATATCACAAAGGCTCTGAGCCTCCTGTGCTAGAGAGCACAAGCCCCTTAGTAGGTATGGGCTACATCCAATCAGTTTAGCATTTAATTTAAGTGCTAGTAAAATAAATTTAATTTACAAAAAAAGCCAACTAGTTATAAACATAAGAATGATATTCAAAGAATAAGGAGTGGAAGATTTTTCGAGTTCATCGCACTGTATTAAATCTGTATTTAGAGAATTCCACAGAAATGGAAGATACTGGCTCAGCAGGTGGCACTATTCCCTCAGAATCAATATATAGCTTTTTCTTGACAAGTATTTTGGGCACTGTGGTAGTAAGAGTTTGCTGTTGAAGATGTACAAAATTCTTCATACAGTCTCTGTGGTGATTAAAGATACTGTACTTATAGAAAAATACACATAATGATGCCTTGCCAAGTAGATGGCAACGTAGGGGAAAAATAATATGTAGGTTTTTTTCTTTTTGTACATAAGATATTAATATTAATTTTTTTTCCTGAATTTGGTGAGAAATACCAGCTTTTTTCCAACTAAAACTTGATATTTCATTTTTTTGTTAATGATAATAAAATTTATAAAATAAAGTCCCTTCTGAAGTCAGACAAAAATAAATCATTAGGCAATCTTATACCACCTGGTAAGATTTTTTGGAAAAAAAAGATTATTTGCAATACAACTTTTTTAAACATATCAAAATAAATAGAATCATCTCTTACATTTCTGAAATGTAACATTCTAGAAGTTAATACTCACAAAGCACTTCAAAAAATAAAGTGTCTAAGAAAGTAGGGCAAGTGTCAGTAACTGGTGCTTGCATGATGTGCTTGAATACATCTCTGGTGGATTCCATTTGCTCCAGTACTGCAGACTTTGCTTAGTTAAGCCTTCTTCAGGTATTTGCATTCAGAATCAGAGTTTGACTTACAAACCAAACAGTTGGAAGCATCTTTTGTAAACTTCTTTCTTACATCATTGTGCAATATTATTTTGTAATATATTCAATTAAACCTTTTAATATTGAAAATAGCAATGAACTGCATGAACTTCACAACCAGTTCAAAATGTAGTATAAACTGAAAAAGAATGTTAGCTCTATAGCACCCAATTTTATGGATCCTTCCTAAACCTACAAAAACTTTAAAAATACACCTATTTTTATTTGTAATAACTCTTTTAGGCTAAAATTCAGTGTGTGTAATACCTTCAGATGAACAAAAATTTTATTAGAGTGAAATAGTTTATAAAATTATTATAAATTTTTTATTAGAATTAAATAATTTATAAATTAACTAGGCAGATGATTTCAATAGGTAAGCTTTTATTTAAAGCTTTCAAATTACTCAGGAGAGATTTCACAGAAAATATTCTCTATAGTCAACATATTAATGCTGCTTTTTCTGAATAGAATATCCACATATCATCGATCATCTCAGACGAGATCAAAGGTCCTAATTTGGCAGTATATTTCTCTGAAGTGCTTTTAGGAAAATAAAATCACATGATATAATAGGAGCAATATTGAAATGCTTGATCCCTTAATTGCAGTTGTTTATTTTTCCATCTTGCGATCCAAGCATTTAGGCACTTTACAGCTTACATGCAGATTTTGCTTGTAAAATAAACCATCACATGTGTAACCTATCACACTAAAAGTGAATGAAGCTTTATGGTAACTTTGAGGGTCTTTTATGACATAGAGAAAAGCCCACAGCTACCCTGGTGTTACAGATTGTTAACAGTTGCTATTTGAATTCTTCTTAATGGATAAACACTCAATAATTGTTTTGCTTTTCACTGTGCCTGCAATCCGATATCTGTAAGAAATCTTAAATCTGAGTCAGCTTAAAATCTTTACTAAAATATTAAAGAAGAAAATGAATAATAAAGCATCCAATGTTTCTAAAAGCCATATGCCCTTATTTTTAATGTACTAAAGTTCAGGCTATCCCCAGTTTACAATAATATTAGCTGCTTGGGTTCAACTTTTGGCTTAACTGTAAAAGCAAAGCAAAAAAAAAAGAGTATCCACACACTAACAAAGGTGACGATGATTTCGAAAGTGGATTCAACTTTAATTCTGAGAAAAAAATGGCTCTATCATTAAAATAAGTTCTTCTGCTGACACAGAGCTCCTCAGCAATGGGGTCATGGTTGGTTCCCGATGGCTGGCCTTGGTAGAGGAGAAAACTGGGCCCAGCCTACATTTAATATTCAATACAGTACCTTGAAGTAAGTGCAGGTTAAAAATACACTTAATGGAGAACTCTTGGTTGAAGCTCAGTACTTCATGTTGCAATCCTTTCACAGTAGGTGGTTCCACACTTTGAAAGAAAGTAGAACAAAAATGGGTTCTTTTTAAAATCCTGTTTCACAGCATTAATTTATATTTACGTGGAATTTCTAGAAATAGCTGAATGCAGACCATTACACAATCCCCTTGCTTTTACAGATTTTTTTTTCAGATCTCATTGCTTAATAATTTTTCTGATATTTCTCCACTGAAATAAAAGTAACTTTGCTTCTACCCATGACTGATAGAAAAGACTTCTAAGTTATCTTATCTTGTACCTAGGTAATCTGTCATTATCACAGGAATCTCTTCAACAGACGGATCAGCAATGATTCATTTCAAAATTTGGGTGCTGTAATTTTGCTACTTCTTCCAAACTAGAAATGAAAAACAATCACAATATGAAACAAGAATAGAAGCATATTTATATGAACAGTGTGTATCTTGGTTTAGGTGTTTTTTTAAATGAAAAGCCATAAAAATTAGATATTTTATTGTTGGAAGCTAGCATATAAACACGTATGCAACATTCTCTATAGAACATATCTGGTTGAGAGTACTTATGGTTTACTTTGCACATGATAAATGCTATCTTGTATTAAAAAGCTCATTTAAATTTGCAACATAGGGTTAGCTTCCTATGAGAGACAGACATAAATTTTTCCACCTAATTCTGAAACCTGACAGTCATTCAGATTCCATTAATTTTGAAAACTAAATCTTTTTTTCTTCCAGAAATGAAAAAGGTAGTTCGTTTTTTGGTGAATTTTTTGTTTGTTTGTTTGTTTGGGTTTTGGATTTAGTCTGGTTTTTTGGGGGTTTTTTGTGCCTGCTAGACACCTGCAGTAATCTACTTGGGATTTTAAGTAGTAGGCTGCTTAACTTTCCCAATTTTTGAATATGCATATTATAAGAAATGGTAAGCTGTTGGACTGCAAAGTATACTTATACAGTAAGCTTCAGAAAATATCTTAAAACATCATTAATATTGATAAAAAGCCAGGAGGAAAACCTGCCCTGGTTGAAAATATCATCTTGTTGAAAACACACACCTCTTTTTACCACTGTGGATAAAGGTCTTTGCTAAAGTGCATGTAATTTATTCACTGGTCGTAACAAATAGCATGTGGAATTCCATGTGCTGTGCTTCATAAAACCTATGCAAACTGCTCCTCTATAGCAGACAGTGGAAACTCTGTTAGAATGAAACATGCTATGAATGGAGTCCAGTGTTGGAAGGCAGTTCAAAGAAACTTTATCTAAGCAAATTGGAATGGCTGATTTCCTTGCAGTTTTATGGTAATTATTAGGCATATGCCAAACTTCTCGGGAAAACTTGTAGTAACTTTGAAATGAGGTAACACAAATATTGGTCTCCTCTACTCGGGAAAGTTCAGTAGTATGATAATATTTTTTTTGCATCATGAACCTTTCTTTAAAACCTCTTTGCACATAATTACTCTTTCCCCATAAGCAGAGGCTTTGAATATTCCTAAATTTAAACATTTTAGCTGCCGTATTAACTAAAAAAAAGGCTATCAAATATCCATCATTAAACATGTTAATAAATCCTATGCAGTCATGTACTTCAAAGCCTTAATTCCAAGTACAAGCATGAAAAACAGCATCAACTGAATAAAGAGAAGAAAAACTAAGAAATCCTTTTCTAAAAGGATTATGAGCTAAACTATTATGAGCCATAATTGAATTTATATCTAGGTGCTACTTAATAGTGTTATATAATAGTTCATGTTCAAATGTATTGTGAGAATTAGAAAATTCCCAAAATAGCTTTGCAAAGAAAAATTCGATAGTAATATTTTAATTTCTCCACTGTGGTGATGGGAGAATGGAGAGTATTTATCCAGTCCCACTCGAGGGCAATGGCAAAGCTGTATTTAGAAGTATTGAATCTAATTCTACGTTCATTAACATGATGTAGTCTTTTAAAGAAGAGCATTTTCAATATATGCCTCTCATCTCTAATAGGATCCATGAGACACATCACCACTTTTGGAGTGCCTGCACATCTTCAGTTTTACGATTTTTCCACCTGAACCAAAGAAGAACAAAACAAGGACACAGATTTTTTTAATGTGTACAGGAATCACTACTAACGAAGAAAAAACCCAAGTACTTCCATCCAACCTTATTTGAAGGATTTCAGTGCTTTATCTCATATTTGTTGGATATTTCAAACCTTTGCGAACACTGCAAAATAGAGAAATGTATTAAAAAAGCTGTTTCCTAGATTAAGGCTATGGAAACAGTTTACAAAGATCTCAAGAACTCTCCGCATATCCTAATTCAAAACTGTGAGGGATTTGTGAATGTGTGAATGAGAGGGGGGGGAAAAAAGAAAAGAATGTGACACCTAAGTTCCATAAATCAGTAACTAAATCTTCCAGTCTAAATAAGAGGAACTCATCTCATCTGTGAATGCCTGTATCTGATCACATGCAGTCTAAGTTACAGTAGTGTCTCTTTGTAGTCTGTAGAGGGAAGTGAGTGTCTTACAGTCTAATTCAAACATGTCAGGTCAGAAGAATCCCCTTTTTGAAGTTATCTTTTTTCTCTCCACTGACCATTTAATACACACATAATACCTAGCTTAAACACAAGCATCTAACTTCTGGATGTTCAAGTCAATTCCTGGGAAGTTGAAACTCTTCTCAAACTTCTCATAGGTTTTTACATAACCTCTCTGCTTTCTGCAGTGAATTGTTCTGTCTCTGATAGTCACCCAGCAAATGATAGCAATAAATCTGTTTTAAATCTGAAATAGTGCCGTGAAAGAATGATTAACATCTAAAGCAGTTTGTAAATAACGCTCGAGAAACCCTTCTCCTGTAATCTTCAGCATCAGGTACTTTCAAAACAAGAGGATTTTGGTGGAGGAATCTCTGGTTCTGTTGCAGGAAAATGTTGGCTTACCCTTCCTTTTTCACATGAAGAACTCAACTTCAGTAACCTGAAGTGTTTTCCAAATGCTCTCTATAGGATTTGAATTTATGCTATAATATAATCCTCTCTCACGATTAAGTAATTCCATCTTGAGTGAACTCAGCATTTCAATATACTCTATTACGTTCTCCTTCCTGATACATTGTTTGGTTCATGGAAAACCTTTAGTCATAGCTTTACAGAATTTTTTTTAATAGAAAACATAAGAAATTATACCATTTTTTCTATACTTTCATGATATATTTTCTAATTAAGAAACACTCCATGATGGTAACACCAAGGCAGAACATCTCTGAAGTCAGTAGTATCAATTCCTTTTTGCTCAGAATTTGACCTCACAGTCCCAACACAAAATTTGTAAATCACAGTGAGCAAATCCACACTGTTTGACATGATAGTGCAGCGCCCTTTTAGTAGTTCCATTGTCTTTAATGCAGATGTTCTGACTCCTAAAATTTAATAACAACTTCAATTTGGTATCTGATTTAGTCAGGCCCTTTAGATGTAATGCAACACAGCCCTACTGCAAACACCCATGTCTGATAGTACATAAAAACCATTTTATTAAGCCACATAATGTTTGTAGGCAAGCATGCCAGTCTCTTTAAGAGCCCTCTACTTGATAATTCATGCAGTCAACACACATGCAACATCTGCTTCTATAAAGATTTAATACTTCATCCTTGTAGAATTTGGATCTCATTGTTCTTAAAAGAAGTTAAAAGCAGAGAAACAGAAAACTGCATAAGTGCAGAAAATAAAAGCATGTGGGTTTTACAAATAACAGATCTTTGTTGGTGAACTTAACACAGACAGTCTTAATTAGACCAAGCAGAGTTATAAAACCAACATAACCCTTGTATAGAATTCTTATGGACAAGACAGAAACTAGATGAAGTTTCTCTCTTGATGTATTCTCTAGAGGTTTTCCTGCTTGTTAAAAAAATTATTTTTTCTCTAACTGTACTTAGGCTTTGCTATAAAAGACAGAAAAGCCACCTGTACATGGGTTACTGACAAGGTTTTTGCCACATTATAAGATTGAAAATGTCTCTGCTAAGTGTGTGCCTCCAGAACTCTCTGCTTTAGAGACTGCTTCACAACATGAAGATGGATACATCCAAAACTACACCAATTTCACAAGCATAAGTTTGCATGACAAAGAAAGTCCAAGAGTCAAGAACGTGGGATAAATATTTCTTCCCAGGACAGCTGTTCCCACATTGGTCTTTTCTGAACAGGACTTCAGAGTAAAGTCAGAACAACAGGTTTATAGAACCGTTACTACATTTAAGACCCATCTTCTAAAAGTTTTATCGTCTCCTTCTATTTCTTCTAACTCTAGATAAAAACTGATGAGAAATTTGCTTCCACTGAAGCAAAATTTGAGTTGCAACAGTTCCATTTATATCAAAAGTAGCAATCACAAAATCTGAAGACCTGTTGTAGAGTTCATAGTATCACATAAGATTAAGTACAGAAAATGTGAAATTAGTGTTATCTAGGTATAAGATTCCTCACAGCCAGAACTTTTCAGACAGTGCAGAACATGTTTGTTAGAAAGAATTGTAACAGAAAACCTAATTCCACAGTACTAACTATCTCAGGTAGGTATTCTTCGTTCTGAATTCCATTTCTCCATCATCCCCACATGACAAGTTTTGCAAGACAAGAAAGCTACAGTAATGGCAGCCTACATTTGAAGCACCCCTGAGCTCAATGCCACCAACGTGCAGTTGCTGATGAAGTGCAATGTCAACAAATTCACTATCAGTGAATCACTGATGGGTAGAATACAACAACCTACAGTGTTGTGAGAACTTGTACAAGTGAAGCCAACTGGATTCGATTCAACCTAGCTCTTATTTTTATCTGCTGCTGTCTACTCAAAAATTTACTGTGGTGATTCATTTCTGCTTTATCAATGGCACGGTCTCTTGCTATTTAAATATACTCTGCAATTATTTTGGATAGTACTGCAGGGGTAAGTAGTCTGACATTCTAAGACAGAACTTAATCAGAACATGTGGACTGGAGATTTCAGAAAGTATTCTAGGATCTCTGAAAAAAGAATCGGGACAAATTGTTTCTATGTTTCATCCAAAATGCAGCAAATTGAGATCATCAGCTAATGTAAATCAGCAGAACCCCACTGAATTCCTTAGAGCTCTTCTGGTTCACATCTGCAGACAATCTGCATAATCATGTTGTCACATGTAATAGTTATATTATGTTCTCATGATTCCTCTTTAGCTGGATAGAAATGGCTTTCCTGTCCACAAAAATGTTAATGCCTTTAGAAAATTCCCATTCCATGTTAGGGCAAGCCTAAGACTAAACTTGTATGTATAATACCTTGAATTTTTTTTGTTCAGATGCAAGTGGCAAATGAAACTGGTTTTTGTGGTATTTTCAGACAATCTTTTGTTTTTTTTTCTTTTTGGTTGAATGAAATGTTTTCAGCTTCTTGAAGAACAAATTGTTATTTTCAGTTATAAGCCACTTCAGATTAAAACAAATGAAAGAAAAGACTGTTTTGTTAAGACATTGTGGGGTTATATTCCATATTCTCTGGCAGGCAGAGTAGGGAGAAGGATTCACATGTCCTGCATACCCCAGGGGAAACCAAGTCATTTTTTATGACGGGTGATATTCAGTTTAACAAATAGTTTTATATAACTTAAAATTCCTTCAGAGTTGCATTGCTTTCCTCCCTCACTCCTCAAACTCTTCTTAACAAAACATAGGAGACACAAATTTTATCCCATACTCCAAGTTGGATGGAGACAAAATATTAACACACGGTTCTTACATCTGTTGAGTTCACTAAAAATTGGACACCTTGTCTCTTAACAAACTGATTTTGTTTGCTGGAGAGTGTATAAGATAATCTGTTATCATTCAGAGGTGTCTTGCAATATTTACATTTCTGACTACTTATCCTATGTAACAACCATCCTCCAAAGAGAAGAGAATGGCTCAGAAATTCAGTAACAAACCTTGCCTGTGGTAGATTCAATTTCTCAGAATCAAGTCTGTTTTGCTGTTTTTCTCATAGACATGGGAATTAAAAGACCCTTTCAAAGCAAAGAGCCTCACCAAAGTAGTCTGAGTAGTTCATCATCATTGTCATCATTATCATTGACTTTATTTCATAAATATACTTAGGATCTGCTAGCACTTCCATAATTTGGAATAGGTGTTTCTTACTGTATTGATACATGTAGCGAAAAGCAGCATTGGAATATCAATACCATTCCTGATCCACCAGACTGCTTCAAAACCCTCTGCTCTTTCCTGCATATTGCTTTAAATCAAAGTCTTGTGCAGTTGGAAACTCTTCAAGGTCTCATATGTTAAACAATAACTGGCTGTCCCATGGGTTTTTTCCAGCAGCAAAAGTAATTGCCAAGCCAGGCTGGCAAGCTTTCAGATCCTGACTGCTGCCTCTAAAGGATCAATGTTCCTCATGCCTATGCTTTCAAAGAGACAGGAAAAATTTGCCTCAAAATTTCAAAAATCATTGAATATTTTATGGCAACTATCAGCCATTCCAGAGCTGCCACTTGAAATTTGTATAGATTGACATATATATATACAAGTAAATAAATAAATGAATAAATAACTAAATAAATAAATATAATATAATATAATATAATATAATATAATATAATATAATATAATATAATATAATATAATATAATATAATATAATATAATATAATATAATATAATANTATTTTATATATATATGGCTAAGCAACCAAATTAGACAATGGGGAAAAACCCCAAAGTTTAGGATACCCAGTTCTTATCGTTCTCTGATTGTTGTACTTTGATTGCATTATTTGCTCCAAAATCGGCCCAGAAGGCAGTGCTGAGCACTCAGGGGTTAAAACACATTGCAGTGCCTCCATCCCAGCACTGATTTTCACTGAGGCCTTGTGACCCTGTCCAGTGCAGTGAAGGATTCAGGATGACCACACCAAGACTAGCAGCAAGTGCACAGCATTCTGCTACAGCAACAGCAAAAGAGAATATAACGCTTATACAGAAAGTTCATGAATCTTACTGATTCCTGTATATGATAATATTTTGACTACATTCTCACAGCTATTCCTTTCCCTCAATGAAATTTCATCAGAGTGCTATAACAGAGTGATATATATTGTCATTACTTTGCTGATGAATATGTGGCTGTCCTGCTTGAAGGACTTTGTGATACTGATTTAGTTTCAGTATGATCATATAAACATAGAATCATGGAATAGTTTGGGTTGGAAGGGGTCTTTAAAGGTCATCCAGTCCAAGCTCCCTGCAATGACTGGGGACATCTTCAACTAGGTCAGGCGGCTCAGAGCCCTGTCCAACAGGCCCTTGAATGTTTCCAGCAATAGGGCATTTACCACCTCTCTGGACAGCCCTCTGGGAAGCACTGGAAGCTCTTTTCCATTGTTTGGAAAAGGTTTTGTCTCTGAATCTTGATTCTCCCATTTGCCTCTGCACTTGAAGCCTATTATTTTTAAGCCACAACATGACATGGGTATTTTCTAAGTTACAAAGAGAAGAAACACAGATAGGTTAGTGCTAAGAAGGAATGAAAAACTGCTTTAGCACTGGAATTAGATTCTTATTATGTATTTTTGGCTTTTATCTTCTAAGCTGGTGATTAGGTTTCCTGAAGAGTCAGAGGAAAAGATTTTGCTCAGTAGACCAAATTCACCACCCGTTGGGGGTGATTCATCCTTCATGTATCGTATTGCTTATTTTTAGAGAACAGCTCTTTAGGTGAGTGTAGCTTCATGTTTTCTGTGTTTTACCTATACTTTGAATTTTTAAAACCCATTTCTCTCAAAAGAGGCTTATAGAACAAACATTTTTTTTTTCTATAAAACTTTCTGATTTATAGAAAGATTATATTAAGAATATATTAAGGAGCCTGAAACAATGCCATGGATGCCTGAGTTTAGTAAAATATTGGAGTGAGCAATCAGCTTCTTCTATGAATTTTATGCATATCTTTACTCTTAAAGAGTGTGTTAACTTTATGGCCAGATTTGTCATATTATACCTAAATGGAATACAAAACTCTGGGAATTTACTGAATCATCAGTTGCAGGTCAGATATGATGGGTGTATGTGTGTCTTGTCACACATGTAGTCCACTACATCCTCTCCCATGAAACACATTCCTTACATTGACAGAAAAGGATGTAGTCACTACTTTTATTTGATTTTAACTGCTGCAGAAATTTGGAAAAAAAAAACATTTATGGTTTATTTCTCTAATGTTATGTTCCATCCAGCTTTATCTATATGAGTGGGGAAACAACACTATTTAATACCAAATATCACTGATTAATAGAATAGATTTTCTTTGGTGATGTCCTTCAAGTTGATCTCAGGGAAATAACATTGCTTCTGTATGTGTAACGAGAACTTTAATTTTATTAATTTTATTTTTAATTAATGATGTTCTAAGATTTAAGAAAAGTTGTACAGTCATATAACTTTTATCCTCTTACTGTGTTTACTTAGCTATGTGATGCTTAAGGAGTCTGGTTCTTGGAGAATTTTGCTAATATCGGTAATTACTATTTTCTCATCTTTGAGAGAAATTAATTTTGACTTCGTAATTTTGACCTGTAATTTCATATAGCCAGAACTTCTATTTATTATAATTTATGAAGTAATTTAAAGTGGAGTGATTTGAGGTCTGGTTTTCAGTTATACTTCAGTCTAAGATCCCATCTTAATTTTTTTTTTTCAATGAGAGTTTTGCAGTACCATTTTTTACTTTGGATATTCTTTAATAATTGACCTAGAAACTCAACTCAGGGAATCTGCGAAATGTTCACTTGTGTGAACTAGGTTCCTTATCTGTTATAAACATGTTCTTTTTGAAATTTTTTATAAGAATAACTAGATTTTAATATGCAGAGAGATAAATAGAAATAAAATGAGAAGGTTTTAAATGGTAAACCATCATAGTGTCGAAATATTTATTCATTGCTTAGTTTTCTAAAGTTTTATAGAGATCTATCTAGGATCTACACATTTCTTCCAATAACATGCATTATGTTGTTGTGGAAAAAAAAATACACCATTCCAGTTTATTCATAAAATTAAAGTGTTTCATTCTGCATCCCGTGTTCTCTAAAAGGCCATACGAACCAAAATGAAAATAATTCTTTTTGTTATTACTTTCATTTTACTGATATCATAGTACTAATAATATGCAGGTAAGAGTTCTTGCTGTCATTTGTGTTCACCAGTGTTTTCTAACTGATTTTCCTGTGTTTTTATTCTATGTAAGTTTCCTTTTCTAAATAAAACCATTGCCATCTATTCATGACCCTTTATATTCCTATTCTAACATAATGCTTAAATAAAACAAATTTAAAAAAAAAACCCAGACAAAAAAAGCAAAATTATTGATCAGGTATTTTAAAAGGTTAACCCCACTCAGATCTGAAAGGAATATTCCAACACACATTTGCTGCACAGCTGGTCTTCCTTTGCATAGTCCTTAGGTCAGCTCCTGCCACAAAGGCACAACCAATGTCTGCCAGAGGAAGCAGCGTTGGCAGGAATGCAGCCAACAAAGTGCTTGGGAGTTAAACAGATCTTTCATCAGGCTGCAGTTATTTAATCTCATTGATTAAGCAATGCATCCCCCTTAAGATTTGAATCCTCATAACTGCAGTGCTGACTGTATTAGATTATGTTCTCCCTAAGGTAGAAAATCTAGGTAACTGTTTAAAAAAGAAAGCCCCAAAAAAATTTTGTGCCTACTAAATTGATAAACATTCATCATAATTGTACAAAGACTGTGGAAAATTATGCCGTGGCTTGCCATGTCAGCAAAAATTCTAGCTATCTTTAGCCATGTCTCAGGGTGTATTTTCTCCTGGCAAAAAGATGGAGAATATATCAGAAAACAATTCTTTTTAATTTAAAATACTTCAAAGAAGTATCCCATGAGTGGTTTGCTCTGTTGGACGTATCCATATAGGTTTCAGCTCCTCTTGACCTCCTGCTGAACAGGGCTTCAAACTATAAGAGACTGAAGTTTCCAGCAATTTTGCTGGAAGATAATTTGTCAGGGTAGGAACCCAAGCACCTGTTTTGATTTCATAGCTGGGTAAGAATGCACCAAAGAACAGAAATGGAAGTCACTACTCACACTTACTTCTTTGTAGTTTAATTGTTATTGTAATTTAATTTATAGCTATGAATTGGTCACAGCACCAAGCCTGCCAGAGTTCAAGAAGTGTTTGAACAACACTCTGAGGCACATGGGGCGATTTCGGGGATTGTCCTGTTCAGGGCCAGGAGTTTGACTTTGATGATCCTTGTGGGTGCCTTCCAATTATATTCTATCATGATTCTATAATAATTTCTTTGATATTCTTAAATATTTTCCCACAAGAAGTAGTAGATTGTCCCTCATCTATGGATAGTTCCCCCAGGAGTCTGTGCTCCATGTTGAAAATTATATACTAGTGAATATTCAACCCTTTTTAGTCTCTATAGTTAGAAATGCATTCTTCATAAAAGGATCTTAGTGGGGGAGGAATGCTGGAATTTTCTACTGAAGTGCTTTTAAAGCAAACATGCCTTGAGCTGTTATGGATGAAAGGTGTTTGTTAAATTGCTCGATGTTACAAATATCTGAAATTGAGTGGGTGATTGATTTAATTGCAGTTGTCAGACTGGTTTTAAAAGCGTATTTCTCTTTTTGTGCTGTTTTTCAGATCTGCAGAACAGTTGGATTCTGAACATAAAGAAAAGAAAAGAAAGTGTCTGAATATACTAATCACAAAATGTAGCTTCTGGCTTCTGGCTAAGAGAAGCATGTCAAGATGAAGTGCTGCATAATTTTTAAAACACTCAGTCTGGCCAATGTATTCAATTTCTGAATAGCAGTGCCCCTGTTGTTCCAATCTCTGTTATTTTCTAAATAAAAATATCCAGAAATTCTGATACTGTGTTGCTTTCACATATATCTAAAGCTAACACAAATAGGAAAATTAATCAATGGTGTGATGCTGCAACTTTGAGCTCGGTATCCTCTCCCAGGTTGCCAAACTCTATCAGTGACAGGGGGTCCATCAAAACTCACTTCTTCACTCTTGCATCAAAGCTTGCTGTTCTAGAAAAAAAAGCAATTCGAGCAGCACTTGGAATGTGATTTGCTTCCCACTGCTTCAAACCTGCAGCAATGGGGGTTAGCTTCATCAGAAGGGCTTTAGCCCTTCATCAGAAGGGCTTTTAGTTAGGTGATGCTATTGCTCAGAATGCCACCCTGCTAAGCATTGGTATAAAAGTCTGGCAGCTTCTCCATCTCTCCTGTTGAAGCTATATCAGTTCTATATTGTGTACAATAATCACAGGTTTAATAGGCTAGAGAAAATTTTAGGCAATTTACCATGACAAGTCCTGTTCTTTTCTTCTTTCCAGTGAAAAATGAATTTTGTAACATTTCAAAGAAAGCAGAGAAACTGTAATGGGAGAAACCGTGACAAAGCCTCCTCGGCAGCACAGGATACCCTGCATCTTGAATCTCAGCCTCTTAGAGTGTTGGAGTGGGTGAGGTGAATCCCTAGATGAACTGTTGCGGATAAATGATCTTCCTGAGTCTATAGTGACTAAAAAATAATTAAATTAACATTTTCTTGTGAATTCATAAAAATCTAATGTTCTGCATGCTGCCAGTTACTATGGTTCTGCTCATGAGTGGTAATTCATTAAATAAGTAATTATTTAGCTGTTTTTTATTGCCTGTCCATGTCCTAAATTTCTTCTCTGACACCGTTGAAAATACTGGCCTTGCATCTCAAATCACCTAAAATCTTTTTTGAAACACTTACTAATGCAAAAGTTCCCCATTGATTTTAATGGGTTTTGGATCAGCCCCATGAATAATAGGGAAAAGCTATAATTTCTTTCATATGGTTTATCACTAGGAAGCAAAGAAAATCACCTTCATGCACAGTATGCTTGTATTGCTTGGTCTTTAGTTCTCAGTTAGATGATATTATCGTCTGGCATCAAAGCAAAGCTCGGAAGAAACAAAACAAAATGGAAAAGCTTGTAGGAAAACATTTATCGAAGCACAGGACAATCTTAGATTCACTTTTGTTTCACCACACACACTTGTATGTGCAGGAATGTGCATATCAGCAAAGTCCTCAGCACACAGGCCTTTCAAAGTTTCACTTAAAATGACAGAGAGATGCCAGGAAACATCAGACACCTCCACAGCTTTAGGCATCATTAGCCAGCATTGTCTAAAATCTGTAGGGTTCAGAAGAAGCCTCTGGTTGGCTCTTCCAGAGGGAAAACACTGCATCTCATTTTTTCAGGGATCTGCACCAGAGGGTACTGAGGAACTGAGGCGAGACCTCACCGCCATCTGCCACTTCCTCACGAAGGGAAGTGGAGGAGCAGGCACTGATGCGCTGAACTCTTGTCTCTGGTGACCAGTGATAGGAATGACGCTGTTAGGGGAGTGTTAAGGGAGGTTTAGGTTAGGTATTATGAAAAGATTTTTAACCCAGAAGGTTGTTGGGCACTGGAACAGGCTCCCTAGCAAGGCTGTCACAGCACCAAGCCACACAGTGCTCAGGAAACATTTGGACAACACTCTCAGGCACATGGTGTGATCCTTTGGGTTGTCCTGTGCAGGGCCAGGAGTTGGACTCAATGATTCTTGGTGTTCCCTTACATCTCAGAGTATTTATGATTCTATGGTTCTCTGATCTACAAACCTTCTGCCTTCAGTGGACTCTGAGTTAAGCCTGTGAGATGCAGTTTAAGCTGTGCAAGGACAGTTAGAACAGATTCAGCACAAGTGTTGGAAACAGAATTATGGGTGTGCCCTGCTGTCACCCCTTAAGTACAGTTACAGCACAACAGATATGGAAATCTGTCTTCAGTATTAGATCGAAGAGATGTAGAGATACCAAACTGGCTATGGTGATGTGCTGTTATAATTTCTGAGTCTGACATTTAAAAGACATGAAAAATTATGTTAATTGGTAAGAAAAAGACGGTAAGTGCATGCAAAAATTATTTATATATAATTATTTATAGCCCTAGAGAAGGTCCAATAAAAGAAAGAAAAAAACCTATATATTTCACTCAAAAGCATACATTAATAATTCAGGCAGTACTTTATTTGCAGTATTCATTTCTATTTAAAAGCCCTTCTATCCAACACAAGGTTAAACCAGTTCCTTATGTACCATTTGTCATAATATTGCAGTTTAATCAGCATCACAAAGTGCTTTACTGTGTTTCTGATGTCAATGCCTATTCTTGACTCTTAGCTGGACCTTTTCTAAAGTTTTCATGAAGTACCTGAATGGAAAATTCCTATTAAACCTTTTTTTCATCAAGACATTTCAATGGGGAAATTCTCTCCAGCTCTAATAACTGCTCATTTATAACTGAGCAAGCATATGGTGGAATGGAAAAGCTATAGAATGATCAGCTCTCCTGGTGGCGGTAACACTGGCTTCACTCCTTCCCTCTCTCGCTGCACCAGTGGTTCTCTAATCCTGGACACTGAACTTGAAAGCCAAATTGTTTTGTGTAATGCGCCCATTGCTGCAGGTACAGGAGCTGGTAACTGGCCTCGTGAGCTGTTGGCCTGCAGGCAAAGTGTGCTTTGCCTTCAAAGGTACCTGGGCGAGTATATCTGCAAAACAATTCTGCAAACAGCAAGAAGAGGAAATTAAATCCTTCTGGCAGTATTCACTTCTGGCTGTGGCAGTGCCCCTGAGGTGTTCCCCTGTTTAGGGCATTTCCACACTACAGAGAGGGGAAATTAAGGGGTTTAGTGAGAGCCTGCACAAGTGGTACCATGGGCTGTGCTGAGGGCTCTCCCTGGGGTCACTGGGATGAGGGCTCGGCACTTGACAACAGGGGATGCCTGGGATAAAACTGATGGTGGGTGGTCCTGGACCTGTTACAATTGCTGAGACCAGAGGTCACTCAGAGGCTGGGGGAAACTGGCATGTCTTTGGTACAGACTTTCAGCATTTTACTGTCTTTAGTACCCTTGTTTTATTAGCCTTAAAATGTGCAGGTGTTTGGTGAAATGTTATCCATAGAGGCCCAGTTAAACTCTTCATCTGGACCTTTCCATAGCATACGAATTTGGGCCCAACATAGCAGATGCAGGTGTTGACTTTCTGAGGCTGAGGATGACATCTTCACTTGGCTTCTCTGACCCTTTCTGACACTTGTTTCCCTAGGTAGAAATTAGTTTATGCAGCTTAGCACCTTGGACCCTTGACCTGCCTTCCCCGGGAGGAGCAAATGCTTTCTCTATGCTTTAACCTCATGAGATATTTTTGGCTTTGCACATAACAAGGGGGTAGGTGAAGTGATGTAGGTACAAGGACATTTGGGCTGTATTTAAAGAAAAGGGACACCAAAGCATATGCAAGTGACCTGCCCTGGGAAAATCCAAACTCACAGATTGTTAGAAAGGTTGCAAGTACAATCACTGCCTCCACCCTACCTTCCCAAGCAATGTTTGGGTGCGATTTAGGGAGCAGTGTCAGACAGAGACAACTCCCAGTAGTCTTTTCCTTGAGGGGCAAGGATACTCCTTTATGTGTGCAAGAGACTTGTCACATTGAGTTAATGCACGTCTCACAAGGTTTATTAACTTTGATGTAACCTCTAGTACATTACCTCTTTTTCAGCTTTCTCGCTTGATTTTGAGACAAATTTAATGAATAGATAAATGTAGCATGTATAAAATATTGTTAACCATCTATAACCCTTAAGTTTTCATTGAAGTTTTTATTAAACTTATTTTTAATATATATATGTGCTAATCACCACCATCCTAACAGATAACTACACTTTAAGATATCTATGTCAGGGTCAAAGGCTGTCTGTGTAATCAGTAGAGACGGACAAATGCTTCTTGGGGATGATCTTGAGACCCTGAATTAGGAGTCTAATAATTAAAAAAATGAGATGCAATAATCCCCTTCTATAGAGTCATGCAAAATCCTCTAAAATGTAGAAATTCCTCCCCATTTTTTCAGCTCCTTTTTTTCCGAATCATTTGTGATTTGAATATCTCACGTTACATATACCTCATAAATAAGGTTTTAATTTCTGCTCCAGATCTTATTTTGACTTCCTTTTGGCTCTACCTTGATTAATTTTTTAAAAATTAAGATTTTTTATACTTTTAGTGGAATTAGTTATACACAAATCAAGGCAGTAAAGTTTCAGGTAAGGAAAGGAACCTGAAAAGAGACAATAACATCTATTAAAACACTGTTATTACATATGCAGCTAAATATTTAAAGACAAACAAACAAATATAAAGAATTCCTCTCAAAAACTCTGATTGTAGTATCAGGATCTTATAACCTACATGTATACTCCTAAATAACAAAGACATCTTTGTACAGTCAAAGGCTAAACATTTTGATAGACCAAAAAATTCATGCCTGGACTAGATGTAATACACTTTTATTGTGCCTGAATTTTCTCACGAATGGAACTGTAATATTTTATGTAATGGAAACAGAATATGAACAGGGCATTTATATTCAAAGAATACTATGAAATTTCATATTTTCCCTCTGGGTTTTCTTGAGTGGGGCTTTATAATTCTAGCCACATATTCAAACACAGATAAAATATCTGGCTTCTTTTTTGGCCAGGGGACAGAGATATGAGTCATGGAAAGCAGGATTTATTGGTCTACCAGAAACTTTTAGTTTAAATTTTCTCCTGTCAAATTCTTTCAAAGAAACTGAATCTGCATGTAATTGCACATAATAATGAAAAGTGCAGCTTACTCTTTGACTAATTTAATTCACTGCCTTTTTGCTGAGGTTCTGGCCTGTGGCTTTGCTCTAATAGAAACAAATCTTGTGTTGACTTATCCAAGTCTCCTGTTTGATTTACTGTTTTAATGTACCAGTGATAAACAGCTTAATATACTCATTGCAGGACTTGAATATACTGTCCAATTATTGTCATATTGCCTAGAGGTGTGACTTGACACAGAGCCTTTTCTAAAACCTTTGCAATGTTTGAGAACCACATGAAAATAAGAGTTAAACAATCAGATGGGTGGCTGGTCTGTGAAATTGGCATCCAGCTCAGTGGAGCTTGAAGGGACAATAGCAGCAGTGTCACAGAGCAGCAAGAGAAACCCCAAAGACCTGGCTCCCTGCTGCCAGTGGGACAACTTGGAGCTTTGAGAGCTCTGACCTCAAGAGGTCAGCCAGGATGGGCTGGTTTGTAACAGAGTAGCCCATCTGCAGGGTCAGGAGTTAAACTCCACCTGGGGTGAGGTTCACACTGTTCCAAAGAAAAATCCTGAAAACTCTAGTGAATTCTGGAGCTATAGGTCTGAAAATATCTAGGCCCTGACTTCAGGGATGATACAGTGATTATTTTGGCTAGGGACTTTCCCAGTTTTCCAGGTACATCTGCCAAACCGAATGGACATTTCAGTGCTACAGTTTTATGGGCTATTTGCTCAATGAATGAGGCTTTGTTGACATCTAAAAGGCTGTAGCAATATGGTGTCTTCTATGGAGGTACTCAGCCTTCCAGGGAAGCATTCACTTACACCCTGACACTGGGTGAATTTAGACAGTAATGTAGGAGTATGAGAAGGCAGTTTAGGGAAAACTTGACTAACTTCTTCAAGTATTTAAATTAGTTAGATTTCAGAGAGGGATTCTTCAGCAACCCAAAGTAGTGCTAACGGATGTCCTCAAGTATCTTCAGGGATTTAAGTACACACAGGTCTTCCTCCTGCCACATGCCTCACAGAGTCCCTGATGGGA
Organism: Rhagologus leucostigma; assembly: GCA_013397725.1. NCBI lineage: Eukaryota > Metazoa > Chordata > Aves > Passeriformes > Rhagologus > Rhagologus leucostigma. The sequence continues at coordinate 2,058,182 of VZTD01001045.1, forward strand.
GCACGGTGCTCCTAGGCACATTCGGAGCTTAACACACTGGCTCTCCTGTTTGCTTGTAGTGGTGACATCCGCATGGCAGAACATTAACTAGAAATAAAAGGCCTGAATTCAAGGATTTCCTAATCTTGTGGAGGTTTCAATCCTATCTGTTCACACAGAAAAATGCTATAATGGTTAGACTACAAATTATAAGCATCTAAGGGGTTATTGTACCCTTACACCCTCAGCATGTCATACCCTCAAAAGGAGAGAATGGTTAAACCATGCCTGGACCTCCTAGAGAGCTTAGAGAATTATGCTGGGTGTGAAGCAGCATAAGGCTCTGCTGTCAATATTAATTACGGGTTTTATCCCCAAATTGTATAAAATAAAATCTATAAAATCTATAAATGACACATAAAGTAGAGTTTCTGGACTCAGGACTGAGAAATGAGTAGCTGAAGCCCAGTGCTAGTGAGCTTGGGTTCCCTCCAGGCTACTTTTCCTCCTTTGGGATCCTTATAAAATAAGACAAAGAAAAAATGCTGTTGATTGAATGTCCTATTTGGATTAAATCTTATTTCAAAACGCCTCTTCTGTTGGCATAATAGTGACTTCATTTAGGCTTTTGATGAAGACATTGAAATAAAAAAGAGATCAGAGTTCTGTCTGGTATAGTAATGTTATAAGAAAACACGATTTGGGGGAATCTCCAAATTTTGCTGGGTTTTGGACTTGTTTTTTACTGACTTTTTAAATAAGGTACTGTGTTCTCTCTCATTTGAATTCTCAACCTTAGAAGGACTTTAAAAAAAACTGCAGTTCAAATATTCACACACATACCTGCTTGCATGAGTGCTCTCCACATTTTCACATTCTGGAAATGCTCTTGTTAACAAATATTTGCTTGTACAACAGTTCTCACAAGGTGAATAAAAGAACTTATGAACATTATCAAAGCAAATACATGCGGCGCCTGGTGCATGAACATTTGTGATTACATTTTTTCAGGACAGAGCCAATGCCAACAGGGTTCCAGTACAACGTACATAAGTGCACTTCTGCAGATTCAAAGATACGCATTACTTCAGCAAGAATTAGAAGATCGTTGTTCTTGGAGAGTTGCTTGGATGATATTCTAGCCCTGATAAACTGAGGGACAACTCTCCTACTTTCTGTCACCAGAAGTAATTTCATATGTTCAGATATTATTCCATACTTTACTTCCACCTTTTTTGCAGGACATAGCATTCTCTTGTTTGCTTGGATTGTTTGTTAAAAACAAAAAATAAATTAAAATAAACTTTATTTGACAGTCCAGTGCAAAACCCACCAAAGTCAAGAGAACAACTTGTGCCTAGTCAGAGGGCTTTCAGCTGGCTGCTGACTGCCTATGATGTATCTGAAGTAGATCAGTAGGAGGATTTACGGTGTAAGAACTAGGCTAGTTTTATCTCTTTTAATAATGTTGAATGCTCCAGGAAATGTTCAAACTCAAATATTAAGTTTCCTCCAGACTAAAGGTAAGAGCTGAGATCCTGGAGGCTGCACAGCTAGCCAGTACAGTTAGAAGTACACTTAATGGATTGTGATATCCTCTGTCCCTGGTAATGTTTGCAGCATTAGGAACAAACCTCTCACTACTGGTACTTCCCTTTGACAGCAGAGGGAGCATTTCATCCAATAACTCATTTCTTTTTCTACATTCTCATGAAAATCCTGGCAATGGTTAATATATTACATTACCAAACCAAATATCTCTAATCAGGCAGGCAGCCTGTGGTCGGTTAACTGTAAAGCAAGGTACAGGAGCTGAAAAACCACACAATCTAGGAAAATCAGATGGTGTTAATGGAGGAGATCAGAAACTGTTCCTCCTTTTTTTTTCTTGAGAGATAATTTCCTGAAGATTAAGAATCTAAATGAGTGAAAGAGAATATTTTTTCACTACTGAAAAAAAATACCATGAGGAGTAAAGCAATTGGCAAATATTAAAAACTCCCAACAGCTAAAGACCAAACAAACGAAAAAAAACTGAGTAAGGAGAGTGCCCAAACCTCAAATTTGCTCTCAAATTTTCTTAAGCTCTGGCTCCTCAAAGCTCCCCATGAGTTTCTTTCGGATATGTCTGTGCTGAAAACACCAACTACTTTGTTACTGGATCCAAGCCTTCAGCTGCTGGGGAGGTAAGGGAGAGAAGGCAAAAACATCAAACTTAAAGCACCTGGAATAGGAAGGACATCACTGCTTTGATTGCAACTTGTGTAAAGGTAACAGATAAAAAGGGCATTGACAGGACACATATTTTAATAGCTCAGATCAGATAATAAACATGAAGTAGCAATTTCCAATTGTAGTAGTTATTTCAGGAGATGTTTCTCTCTTTTTCAAAAATGTGCTGGCCTTGTGTCCAGCCATTTCCGGTTAGAAAAATCATTTCTGAGTACATTAACAAATGCACCCTGTACACTGCAGCCACAGCACTGACAGTACTAGTTTTCCGTGAGTTTTCCTCACTGGAAAGTTTATTGATCATATTGTTTGTTTCCTTGAATAGTCTTTTTGTTTTTCCTTGGCTTTTACTCAAACAGACTAAGATACTTCAAAGAGATTTTATTAAATGAAGACCACTTGCCTCCAGGTGATACTAATAACTTTGATTCAACTACACTATGAACTGATTTAAACCAGGCTGCATACATATGTCAGGATAAACCATGAGATTCAAAAGATGAACAACTGCATCTCTAAATCAGTGGAAATTTTGCCTGTTGAAGGAGGTGGTCACAAACATTAAAATATTTTTATTTGCTTATTAATTTAGGCTTCAGCCCTGAGTCAAGGTCTACCAACATTTTTAACAAAACTTATAATACAACCTTCAAGAATGTTTCTGACTACATAGAGAGCCATTGGAGTATAAAGTATGATAGTTCATAAACTATATTTTTAAGATTTTAAAAGCTCTACACTTGATCAGGAATAAGCTGGAAGCAATGTTTAAGCTGAAACCTACTGTCTAAAAATGAAATGTTATAGTTAGAAATTTCATTTAGGGATCAGGGACTCATACCCGTGACTTTCTTTTTTAAGAAGATGTTACTGCTTGATCAGTAACATCAAGGGTGAGGTTGTAGATGGACCTGATACATCACTGATCAGAGAATCTCAGAATGGCTGAGATTGGAAGAGGTCACTGGTGGTGTTCATCTGGTCCAACCTTCCTGCTCAAGCAAGGTTATCCTAGAGCACACGGCAAAGGATTTCATCTGAACAGTTCTTGAATATCTCCAGTGAAGGAGACTCCACAGTCTCTCAGGGCAAGAGCTAACTCCAAATCTCTCAATTTTTATATTCCTTCCTTTCTTTATTGTATCAAGTTTTTTTTTCTGTTATTTTTTCGCCCTACTCCAAATTTTAATTGAATATTTTCACCTAGTTTTCTATTTGAATAAACACTTCCTAACCATTGAGGTGCTTGGCCAGCAACACACTTGAAATGAACATACCCCCGTAAGTATTGTAGGGTGACTCAGCCAGTCTGACAAGCATGTTGCAAAGCTGGAAGCATTGTGTGATTTCTGAAGGGATGAATTTTTTATCTACAATGAATAAAGCAGTTTTCTAGATTCACCAGACTAAATACTCATGATTTCTTATTAAGCCAGTTTTCTAAGTGGAAATAACTGTGTACCTACAGCCACTTATTTTAGTTGAACAAGATGAATATTAAAAATTGCTACCACACAAAAAAATAAACAAACAAACGAGCAACAACAGCCAAGAAGAAAAACTGTTTGGGTATTTGTTCCTTGAATTTCACAGGCACTTCTTAGGACCCCTCTGGCTGGCCTTTAATTCCGTATTTGTCCGTCTCTACTAGAATACTGTTTTATTTTGAGTAGGCAATATGCAGACCTTGAAATTTGTGACAGACACATGCTGGGCTATTTTTATTAAAGAAACTCCAGAATTCATGGCATGTTATGATAAATGCTTATCCTTGCACATTCTTCGAGCTGAATTTAAAAGAAACAGGAGGATGAAGCCAGCAGCTAAGATACCTGTCTAGAAAGGAAACTACGACTTTCAGCAAGTGGTAGGAACAGATCCAAGTCCTGTCTTAACTTAGATCTAAGTTGATGGATCTGCACTTGTACAAACGAGAGAAGAACTTGACTTGTAAACTTCAAAAGACTCACAACAGAAAACAGGCGGAAAAACAGAAGAAATTAAAAAGTAAACAATGCCATGTGGAATGAATCTGAGACATCCCATCCCAGTAAGAACACTCAGCAGTCCATTATATTTATTCAGATCAAATGCAGACTGTGAGATATATAGACTATGTTAAGATAGGGTGGGAAAGAAAAAATGTTCAAATAAAAGCATTATTTTGGTACTGCTGCTGAGATTAATGTGGGTTATAAAAAGAGTGCACCTAAGACTGGCACTGAAACTCCTGATAGCTAAGCAGGTTCACAGGGATGAACTTATTATGACAACCCTGATAGTGAGGGAAAGAAAATACAAAAGCAGGACCTATAATTTTATATGAAGTAATTATTGGTAATAAAAGGGTTTAATTTAGAAGGAACAATGAGGTTTGAAATTGAACAGGAATACATTAAAATAAACAAATTATTGTAATAATTACTGAATAATCAAACCACAAAAATAGCAAGAGACAAATTTGTCCTTCAATGGAAAAAAGTATTTCATGCATACTAAGTACTGAAGACCTGCATCACCTATGCAGACCAGGGAAGCCTACATGGTCCACATTCATGCACATTTTACCTTTTAACTACAAAAACTATGGCTGTCTAAACCTTCTTCGACATAAGTGAATTTGCAGGTCAATCTTGCAGAAAATCTTCTGCCTGCTTAGTGTGGTGCTGCTGTTGTAACCACAGGGTTACCGCCTCTTTTTTTGGTTGCTAAAGAACAGCTTCTACTTCTGAAAACCTCCTCAGAGGAACAGGAGCTTTACCATTTCTTTTTCTTTGCTTAAACTGTAAAAATCAGGTACTGGTATGAAGAGTTCAGGGGGAAGGAAGGTGTCCAACACAGAATTGTACTAAAGAAAGACTCGGCTCCACTGCAGGGTACAGCAGACCTGTGGCCATCAGCTGTACACTCCAAATGAAGTCTTTCAGTGCTCAACTGGTTTTCAGCTGGTTCCTGTAGTGGGTTTTTGTGTTAACAGAGAAAAATATGCGCTTGCAGATAGCTACTCATCGTAGCTGTAGCAGCATCGTTATGTGTCAGATGATTCACCTTTTGAGGTTCACATGTCCTGTGTGTTGGTTCCAGAGTCAGCCTGGGGAGGTTGTCTTGGACGCGGATACCTCAGACGGTTTGAGTGGGAGGAAAGCACAGTTTTGACCTGAGTTACTAAGAGATACCTCTCTGAAATTTTCTTAAACTTACTATTTTGCTCTTCTTTTTCAGGTACACAGCTTGACTTATTTACCTGTCCTGAGTTATTTAGTAGCCTATGCACGGGTTTGACTGTATTTCCCCACTTGCTATTAATTCCTATGGATGAAACTAATCTAGATGAAGTGGCTAATAAACACAGACCAAAAGGGAGGTAAAATTACATCATGAAGTTTATAGCAATTAGTGAAGAGAGAAGAGCCTCCAAAGAGACTATATAGATAATCCTTATGACTCAAAAGAAAATTGCTTAATCTGAGGAAATATATAGCACATGTAGAACCTATTTCTAATAGGATCATCCTCTAAATATTTCAAAAGTCACTCCAACTGACTGAATTTCAAAATGATTTAATACCTCTCTGCCAAACTGGAGAATTAGAGCGAAGTTCTGTTTGCTTGAAAGGAAAAATAAAAAAACCAAATATTATTTTTAAAAATGTTATCACCCTGAATCTTAGCTCTATTTGCAGAATATCATTTTGCCAGTGCATCAAAATTAGGACTTTGTGTCGGTAACTTGAAATATGACTATCTTTCTGAAAACTGTGATTCATAATTGAAAAATCATGATGTAACCTGGCTTTGCTTTCACAAGTTTGTAAAGGAGAGGGAGATATAATTATTCAGTAAAAAAAAAATTGCAAAAGAGCTGGATAGAAATTTTGTAATGTCTGAGGGCATGCAAGCAATTTTAAATGGTGGATATGTTTTTCTTCTTTCTGTTTAAATTAGGTGAAGTACTGGCGGTGCCAGGTTGACCATTGTTTTCTTTGTACCTTAATTTTATAAGACAATCTCTTGTTTTGGAAAACAACTTCTGTGTTTTGAAAGAATTTCGCGGTTCTATCAAAAAGTCTCAACCCATCAGAACATGAATTCCATTGGAATCAGTACCATCCCTTTCTTCTTGAGGGTCACTAGTTCCAAAGTATGAATTACTGGGAATTTTTAAATAATTTTAAGGTTTTACAGAAGCTTTTTTTAATATTTTGATTTTGAAACACTTTATGCTTTATTAACCATTCTTCCAGATGGTAGTAAATGTCTTTTCCTTGATGCCTCAAACTCAAAACACCTGTCTGTTTCTGTTACTTTAGTGGATGTATCTATTCTGTAAATTAGGCAGCTACTACACTCTACAAAACACTGATGAGAGTAACTACTTTGAAAATCTTAGGTACAATTAGTTGTAACATAATTAATGTTTAATAAGCTAATGTAAGTTACATTAATTTAGTTTTCCTACATTTTTACTTCAGAATTTGGGTAAAAAATTAAAGATAATCCAAATGGAAGTTTCTTATTTAGTGGCTATCTGGCATAGTAAATTGAAATAGCAGGGAAGGTTTAGTTAAGTTTAAAGTTACAATAAATCATTTAAATATATGTTCTCTATTGAAAAGGAGAAATAAATACAATCAGTGAAATTAAATATCCTTCCTGGAATAATCCCAGAATTAATTAGTTTTTAGAACATTCATGATTAAACACACCATCCATCACCTTAGAATGAGCCTGCAGGAGAATGTTTGCAAAATACCGATTCTTCACCAATAATAAAAATAGTGCTGCTCCATAATGCTAAAAGATCCCTTTTCTGTGAGTCCCATTTTTTGTATTGTTAGTTAGAGAAGGCATTTCTTCTGCATGCCTTCATTTTTGCAGACATACCCAAAGGTTTTGGGGTTTTTTTCATGATTCTTGCATGCAATGGTTTAATTGATAGGAGCATTGTACATCTATCATTAACTCTTAACTTTCTGTCTCACTGGGTTTTACTCAATTTTACATATTATTACAGATTTTATGTGACACATTTCCTATGCTTTCCTCTTTTAAAATGAAATCTAGCAAAGCTTTTCTGAAAGTGTGGGAGAGAAAACACGTTAAAAATATCTTTCTCTCTCGCAAGCATTAAATCTTACTGCAAGCAGTTACTTCTACACTGACACATATATTAACACCTACTGAGGATGTGGTTGAGGAGCAATACACATTTCCTTATAAATAAGTTCAAATTGTCTTTTTTTCTAAGAATAAAGTAAATCTGCAGATTGGAAAATTAATTGGATTATTAAACGTAGTGTCTCGTCCTGAAATATACCTATTATTTATGGCTACAGCTTCATCAGGATTAAGAACAAATGAAATACACCAGGTTGCCATCCTGGAAAATACAAAATGCCCCTCCTGGCTTAAAGGATAAGTGATGTAATGCTTGTTATTGTAAGCCCCATGCTAATCACTACAGATGAAATGTCATCTTCAAGCATTTTGAAACCATTATTATGTTCATGATTATTTTTACATTTGGTCAGGTTAAAACAGTATGAAGAAGCTCCTGCTGGTTTTAATAATTCCAGACTGATTCAAACACATTAGTATTCATGGTCTTCCTGTATCTTTACTTTTCCTTATTCTTTTAACATTAAAGGGGTAAAAAACCCCAGCATACCTGAAAAAAAAAAAAAAACATTTAAAAGCAGACATAGAAGAAATGGTTTGATTGCTCTATGAATCAAACCATATTTTGAACTTGTCTGAACAGAAAAATACTTGTATATTCTGTAAAAGTCTAGAAAAAGAGACACAAAAATTATTTGAAGTATTTTTACCTCTGACATATAATGGTCTTGTTCTCCTTGGGAGCATGTAGCTTGGATAACCTACTTAATTAAGTTCAAGGAGAGTGACAAGCAGGAAAATCGCATTCATGAATGAGGTTATGTGGAAATTCTATTTTAAAATTAAATTAAGGAAGCTGAATTCATATTGTAGCAGTATTTTGAGCACCTGAGTGCCAGCAAGCACTTTACCTACCAGATCAGGCTGCTCAAGTCCTCACAAGAAGCACATCCTTCGAGGCAGACAGATGAGTAGGCAGGAATTCAGGTAGCAGCTACATTTGACCCACACAAACACATCAATTGAAGATGACCACAATACGTGGGAAAGGTGGCAGTACAACAAAGATATCCCAGCTCTTCATCTAGGATTGTATATATGTGTCTTCTTAGTAAGTGTTTAAAATCATTCCATGCCATTGTACTATTAGACTTACATTTTATAAGGATATTGGCACAAAATCAATGTAGACAATAAGATTTCCTCATTTTTTTGATTCTTTTTTTAATAGGGAAGGAAGTGACAATTCAAAAAATTTGTTGACAAGCGTTATGTCAACATATGGCATACTCGTGCATCTTCTGGGTTTATATCCTAAATGTTATTGGGACAGTAAAAAAAGGTTAAGAAGAATTTGATTTTAAATGTGGGCATATTCATGGCAGACACTTATATCCTGAAGTGATTGAAATCAATTCATGCTGACCTCAGAAGTCAGGTGTGGTTTTCACTTTCCTAGGTGACTACTCTTTGCTGGCTGGAAGCTGCAGACTGAAGACACCGAAGAATGATCTGCAAATAACAAATGCTGCTCACATTCAAGTCATCATATCTGGAGTCAGCATAATTCCTTTTTCTATTCACTTATTTGGCCTGATATCTGGAACACTCTCTTTTATAGCCAAAAATGTCACAGAATGGTTTAGCAAACTACTTAAAACCTGTCAGAAGTGTATATTTTAAAAATGATAAATTAGTCATGAAGTACCACAGATTTTTTGTCTCAGTGTTAAATAAAAAAGTCACATGGGAGCAGCATTTCTTCCAGGAACTAATACAATGAACTCACCTCTAGCTGAAATGCAAAACTATAATATTAATTCTTAGGCATTTAGGCACTTAAGATCAAATCTCTAAAACACTGTGTGAATAGTACGTGAATCATTGATCAAATTGAAAAAAACCTTGTCCTTTAAAGGAGACTAAGAGCTAAGGCAGATATAATGTCTTTTCTGTAGTATTTGTGGGCTTGCCAATAAAAAAAGATATTTGTAGCCTGAATGAGCTCAAGGCAACAGTCTTGGTTTTATAAATGACATCAGTGACCTTTTGGGAGTGAAAAAACAGGAGCTCAGGTAGCTTGGAACAAAGTTCTTTTCTTGTGTGCACGGCTGGGGAAGAGTGAAGGTGTGCCAACAAAAGCTTTTATTTTGTCCTGTGATCTCAGTCAGACCAAAGCAGGTCACATTCAGAACTGGCGTGGCAGTCATATTTTGGCATTTCAGAATCAAAATAAACTTCCTAATAAGCCAGTGCTGGCACCAGAGTAGTATAATCAGGGATCAGCTATAAGTCAAAATGACACAGTGCCTCACAAAGAAGTTAAATGTTGTACCTTGTTAAATGATACTAAATGTAATAGAAGTTTTCTGCATTAATAGCTTTTAATAGTAGATAATTTTGAAACATAGCTGCAAGATTAATTTTGACCACACATCAAACAGGGCAGTAATACGAGATATAACCTGTAAGACTGCCTGGCCTTCCTGCAGTCAAACGTGGTGCCCTGCTGTGGCAGGGAACAGCAAGCCTTCTGTTTCTGTGTGCTTTTCTCCCTCCATGTTATAAATAAGGTTGTTAAACACAGAAATCTGCCCAAAAATCAAAAACCTGTTTTGTGATTATATCACTTTGTTCTCAGTGTATCCTTTTATATATGGTAGTGTCGGCTTTTTCTTAACTAACACTTCTACTAGCTTTATTTCTTCTTTTTTTTATATTTATTAGTAGAAATTATTTTCTTTACTCTCTTTTTTGTTGTTAAGAATCTCAACTCCTTAAGTCTCCTCATTTATCATAGGTTTTCTTTCTTTTGTGATAACCTAGTAGCCATTCTTGACATCTCCTCTGGTTTGAATTAATTTTCTTGAACAGAGATCTCTCCACAGAGATTTTATGATCATCGTAGTTATTCCACCATTTTTTATGGTGATTCTAGTCTTCCTCTGTAATTATGTTGATTCCCAGTACCTACTGGTTTCCTATAATGTGCTCCTAACCAGGTTTGAATTTTCGTATTAGAACTTTAAATCAGATTTTTCTAAAGACTATAAACTGACACATTCTCTTAAAAGCCTTTTTCCAGCCAGGCACTTCCTTCAATCACTGTCTTTCTTGAGCCATCCCTTTGCTCAACATTCAATTCCTCTGCTAACCCCTGTCTCCTCCAGTTTCAGATGGAATTTCCTTTGTGCCATTGCATCAAATCTCTTACCAAAGTAGACAGAAACAAAACCTGCAACATTTCTTTTGGTTTGGAAAAGAATTTCCTTATCAAGGAAGTTACATTTTCAAAGATCTCTGAGAAGATCTGCCTTTGGGAAACACATGCTGAAGTTTTCCTCATTTATTATTGTCTTATGTCTTTAATTATTCCCCTCATCCACAGCTCATTCTAATACATGCATGCAATTGAGAAACGTATCTAAATTGGTCTTTTTTTCTCTTGCATGACTCCCACTAGACGTCAGAATTTCTACATGACTGTTTCATTAAACAGTCCTTGGTACTGGACCTGTGATTTCACATACCAGTTTTTTATGACACTGGAATGTGTTTATGCTGGCTTTCCATTTTGAGAACATTTTACCTGTTTAGATTCTGTTGCTACTAAAGAGCTGTTTTCATTTTCACGTTCTGATTTTCATTTGCCTTTGATTCTCTAAAACAAACACAATTATTCTCCCTGCAGCCTGACACTAAGTACTCATTTATCTTCACACCTGTAACTGGGTTATGCTAATGTTCAAAGTCAGTGGGCTCCACAGTTCTTCATACTTTCTTCTTCTTCAGTCTGTGTATAGCAGAAAAATAGAAGTAGTTTTAAATTACTGTAACAATATGGAAATTCAGTGAAGTACAGGCTCGTCTCTGATTAGTGCTGGCTATGAATGATGAGACTTTTTTTATCACTTCTCATTTTTTCTTCTTTTCTAATTCCAGCAATAACTATTCTTTGTTACACACAGCCATTCAGCTTTAGCATCAACCTCAGACATCCTTTCTCCTAACTCTTCCTGAGTTCTCACAAATTTATTCTCATCTGAAAGATTTTATCCAATACTATAAACCCTTTTTTTCATAGACTCTGTCTCTACTATTTCCATCTTCTCTTCCGCAGTTATCCTGATCTGTCTCCCTGTGATCTGAATCAATCTTAGGAAGAGTGATTTCTGATTCTCTATAGATACATTTCACATTGTTCTTATCTTCAGCTCTACATAATTTACCAAGCATTTTCTCTGCATCTCATCTGTTTTTTTTTTTTTGACATGTTCTTTCTGTTTTCACTGCCCTGTCTCTTCTCTTCTTAAAGGTTAGTTTATTTTTTAACAGTTCTTAATTTTGTCGTCATATTTTTCTCTACAAATACATAGCTTTTCTTTCAGATCATGCCCTAACATTAGCTGAAAGATCTCAACTATTTTTTTGGTTGTAATAATACTAGCGAAACTATATTAACATGAACTTCAATACAGACTAGTTGCCTTAGAGAATGTCTGAAATCACTGGTGTGTTTAAGATTCCTGGACTAGAAGCAATGATTTCATAACTGATTTCAACCACTATCTAAATAAGCTACAGTAGAACCTCTATGGATAAGCTTATCTGAACTACCTTTAGACCAAAAATAAGTTTCTGTTTTCTCAAGTGCTCATAAATATCACTTGACAAATTACAATATCAAGTCAAATGATATGAAATATAAATTTAAAAAAATATTATTCATGACTGACAAACTAATCTACAGGTCTTTTCAAAAGAAAATTTAGTTCTCAAACCTAGAATAGGTACAGGAATTAGGATTATCACTACAGGTAAAAAAGCTTGGATCTCCACTGCATGACATATGTGAAAGACCTGAATATGAGGTACCCACAGACCAGGTGAACAAGCTGTTCACCAGGTAACAGATTAGGAAACGCTAAATTTTATTCCCTCATTGAACGATGAAGAGAAAACAAACTTTTGAATAGTGTTGAATCAGCACTTCCTATTCAGTCCTGGGCCTAATTTTCCACAGTCCAGATGAATGTCCTTATCGCATGCCTATGTCTACAAACATAGAGAAAATATTCCTCTCTGTCTCTGGAAATATGAAATTATTTATTAAAAATAGGACAACACCACCAACACTAAATACAGTAAACTCATCCAATAAAAGTCCCCAATCATATTCATATGGTGATTTAAGTCCTTGGTCTGAAATATGCCCGATAATTTTCCTTGTAAGTCCTTACAAACTTAGCATCTGTCAATCCCTTTCCGCCTACATCCCTCTCCTTCCTTTCCTCCTTTCTTATCTTAGTGTGGTACTTGCTTTGATAGACATTAGCTCTTGGCTGATGGAAAAGCTTCCATGAAAACAATAAAATATTGTCTTCATTATGATTCCTTTGGAAGTCTTAGGTAAAAATAAGTGGTATTTTCTGTAAAATTGTTTTGGTTGAAAATCTCCAGTCGGAAATAGTATGAATAACTGCAGGGAACTATTGTCAATGAAATTTACTTACATGATTTAGGACCGCCCAACTTGGGCTATTGGGTACCTGCTGACTTAAACAATTCTCTGAAAAAATGTTCATAATAATTTATAATTAATCAAGTCAATTATTTAAGTGAATATAATTTGTTTTTTACAAAATAAGGCTATATTGTAAAGCAGTCAGATTAGGAAAAATGGCAACTAAAATTGTTCTTGTTATTTCATTCGGGTGTCCTTTATTCGGGTATACCATTGCAATGTAGCCTTTAATTATACAATCTTAGGTTATTTATTCCATGCAGAGAATGGGGAGTGCTCACTTGCAAGCAACTAATCAAGGTTTGTGTACAGTGTGCAGTGTTTACTGTGTAGCCCAGGTTATGTTTGCTGCCCAAAATGTAGGAGTTCCAATAGATTATTAAAATCAGCATGTGCTTTGTCATGACATTCCTCATGATGACATCCAAGTCCTTTGCATTTGTTTACTAATTTTCTCATCTTTGATGGGATTGGTGGCTGTGAGAAATGGGAAAAGGTCATAAAGCTTGAAGCTGATGCACACAGTAAATCAAATGGATCTTTTAATTTGGGGCATCTATTAGCTTTTTTTTTAGTATATACCATGACACAGCACTATCACTGTTCAAAGCATGCTAAGTGTATCTGCAAATTTCATACCAGAAAATAGGGATGAAGACAGAAATAAATATTGAAACCACAGCTATTGACATCCGGGACAAATTTCACTGAATCAGAGTTCTAATATTGATGTCTTCAAGGCAAACGGAAACAAGAGGTTCTCAAGGCAAAGTTCAACAGCACTTCGTTTTCCCACACTTAACCTTTGTCATTCAATACTCATCTTCCCTATCTGTGGGAATGCTAAGAGGCAACATCCGTACAGAGCTCTGGCTGATTTTGTGCTGTGACTAAGGCATGGCAACTTTGGAAGACTTAAATAGGAGATTACATGTAGGACTTTGTCATATTGAGATTGCACAGGAAATACAAATACTGGAATTACCTAATTTGGTATTTCCTTATTTTTGAGCCCTAATTCCAGACAATAGGACAGGACACAAGTTATTCATATTGCTAATGAACTAGCTAGAAGATGGAAAGCTAGTGGTCAAATTTCACAATAATAGGAGATAACTGGTGAAATCCTTCAAAGATCTGTGGAAAAAGCTGATGTAAACATAACTGATTTAGAATGGAGGACAAATGGCAAGCTGACAAAATTTGTGTGTGTTTGGGCACTTAAAGCAAAAGCTGGCTATAAAGTTTTGTAGCAAATACTTGCAAACCTGGGTATGTGGGGGAGAATATGAGCAAACATGCATAAAAAAATCAGTCCCAACTTTATTTGTATCAAGAGTAGCTCTGACCTACCTGTTATGACGTTTAAATGAGATAATGAATTAGATAGGAGAGATCCTGTGGTTAACAGGTGGAAATCAAAACAAAAACCATTATTTATACCTCTGTAAAGACCTCTGATGCATCAACTTTACCACTGTGTGAAAAACAAAGATGTAGTGAAGCTGGGAAAAGTGCAAGAAGTGGAGAACAGTTTCTGGATTAGGAGGATGGTGCAGACACCTATCAAAAAAGCCTGCTCAAAAACAAAATCAAAAGCAGAATATGTAAAAAGACCCTTTGTCCTTACAAGGAGATGGCTGAAGGAAGTATGATGGCAGTACGGTAGAAAAATGCAAAACTATGGAAGAAATGCTGAACTGACCTCCATTCATTGTCTCTTCAGCTTCAAGGACCAAAGATTCTCAGATGAAACTGGGCTGAGCAGGGGATTCTTAGGTTCAAAATTAAGTAGAGAAATATTTATCCATATAACATAAATTTACATACTGGTATCTGCTGCAGAATTCTGAATGTCAAAAGCTTATATCACTTCAATTTGCTTAGGTTCACGGGAGAGAAATCCCTTGAAAGCTACACCAGAGTTCAGAGCCATCAGTTCCAGCACAGCAGGTCCCCAATGTTTATTAGAGAGTGCTGGAGGGGAGTGTCATACACACGTCCTCTGTTATACTCTCCCATGCCTATGACCTACTTTGAGCGGCAGCATACCGGGGAAGAGAAAGAGTGCAAATATTGTATTTCTTTTGTTCCTGGTATGCTTTTCTGTGTGAATTTAGGTATATATAGAATAGAGAACAGAAAGACACATAAATGTTTTCGTATATAAGAAATGTTTAAGGTTAGGTTTTTTGGTTTTGTTTTTTTAAGTCTTTAGGTAATTGACTTAAAATAAAATCAGTTTATTCTTATAATTATATTGTGTAGCAGAAGCTTGCATCATTGTTCATGTTAAGAGTTTCTAGGCCAAACTAATTACTCTCTTCCACCAGTCAAACAAGGCATTCTGTGTAGAGACATTTATACTGCTACAAGTATGTGGTTTATATGTGATATCTTAACTTTCAGCTGCTTTTAGGCTTTGACATAATTTGGACCTCTCAGCTGTCTTTTTGCTCCTAAACTTGTGCAATTGCTAGCCCTTCATCTACTTGACCGGTATTCTCATATACTGTGGGAGGGAATTCACAAATCTTAGAACAGCAAAGAAGCTGGAAGTAGCTCCACCAACATGACTCCTAAGATGACCCTCTGTGCCATATTTTGTCACCTATAGAAGATGTAAGATTTGGACTGGATATTTTAGCATATTTTTTAGCAAACAAATTCAGTGATCCATTATGATTATCCCAGGAAGTACCCAAACAAATGAAAATTAAGTGTCCTTGAATCTTTTTCTTTGTGAAAAAACCCAAACAGCTAAAACACCTTTGGGACAAGAAAATCAATAGATAGGATCCTTGGTGAATGAAAGTTAACAGATATACTGTGCAATAGGATTATCTCCAGTTATAGCAGCTGACAAACTGACCACTTCTATTTAAAGCAACAACTTCCAGTGTTATAATAGAAATCTAATTTAATGAGACTCCGAGTCTGTTTGCCTGCATCTGATTTCAGAGTCCGATGGGGAGATGAGATACTATTCTCCAGACGCTTTTAGAGAAGGCAAGAAGTAACTGGGCTAGAAGTAACTGAATCATGAACTCTAATTTTTTTATATTCACATCAGCAGGATCTTACCCAAGTGGAAGCTGTGATTTCCCATCTTTAAGAGGTCCCCTTAAGTACAGCTCTGAACTGCTACAGTGAGATAGTTATTGCATAGTCTTTTGGAAGAGAATTATTATTTTATATAAAGTGATATCTTCAACTTGTAGAGACATTTAAATATATACAGATTTTCAGTTACCTAAAATCTTCCATGAAGTTCAAAGTTGAAATCCTATTTAAGGAAACAATTTTCTTTTCTAATCTGTCTTCAGGGCTGAAATTGAACAGAGTTTATGTCTCTGCAAAGGCACAAACTAAAAAGGTTAACGACAGTATAATTAAAAAGTAAAAAGGTCTTATAGCCGCTAGGAATTTTAGTTTTGATTTGTATGAGTATGATGACTTGAAAATCTTTTCCTCCAAAATTCCTTAAACTACCCCCCTTGTGCCGGTTTGGCCAAAATCTGGTAATATAGCCCCTGAGAGAAAAACCAGGTTGCAACCACCCTTTCCCCCCCACAGGGTTCGGGAAAAAAGAAATTTTTCCTCGAAGGAAAGTGAAAGAGATAAAAACTATTTATTTTAACAAACACACAGGAAAAGGATAATGATGCTGAATAATGAATTAAAACCCCCACTATAGAGAGAAATCTGGGAAGATTTCAGAGTCCTTCTGTAGGTGTGATCTCTCTCCTCCTCGGAGCTGGTCGGTGAGGGCGTGGGCCCACCCTGGGGCCTCAGGGAGAAAATTCTCCTGATGTGTTCTGATGTTGTTGAAACAGTTCAGAAGAGAAGAAGGGTAAAAAACCAAAATCCCAGGAAACAAAATTCAGCTCTCCGTCTCACACCAAGAGGGAAAAAAAAAACAGCTGGCTGAAGAAAAAGCAAGCAGGGTGCTCCCTTCGTGCCTTCCACAGTCAGAAAAAAAACACTGAGGAGTATATCTCTGTGTCCTTGAGAAGCTGCTTTGGAAAGTTCATCTGGGTTTTTTTTCTCAAGCTCAGTTTAAAGGCACAGAAAAGGCACAATATTACTTTTTGGGCATAGAGCATGATAGGGGATACACATGATAGCGTCACCCCAAGACACCCCTAAAAATTGGATATATTTTGCTTGTATGTTTTATTATTATTTTAATTTTCATTTCACTTACTTTTGTTTTATAAAAAGCAAGGATAAAAGGAACCATAAAAAATCATTTTATGAAGTCAAAATGTTAAGATAATAAGGATCTTTGATGACTTGACTCTGCAATTTTTAGGCATATAAATATACAGTATTTGAAAATGTACGTTGCTGTACAGTTGCTCGTTGTTCCAGGCCAGGACCCCTGCACTGGTGACATAGTTTAACTGTTCAGATTGAAAGGCAGATTAAGCTGTCATTTGTGGCGCCTATGCCAGCAGATAATTCCTATGTGTTATAGTCAGTGAATACACTTCCGTCTGCTGTAATCTCATTGGCTAGCAAGTACAGAATCCCCACTATAGCAGAACTCTGGCTCTGTATTAAGTTGAGCTGTGCTGCAGGCCTGGGGCCATCACACGTGCTGTGTTTGGACTTAGCTTGCCTTTCTTCAGCTTGTTTGGCTTTAACAGCAACTGATTAATGACAAGGTGGCTGTTACTTAATTTTAGTTTATTTAGCATTTTATGGTTATTTGGTGAAGTGCCTGTGGTTATGCTATAGAAAAAAGAACTACTGTAGTATAACTATGATGAAGTTTAAAGGACAAAGCTGGGATGACAGCAGAAGCCTTGAAGATTAGGGCACAGTATGATTCCAGTGGTAGCAGGGCTATCAATAACTCACCAGTAACCAGTTAATGAAAAAAATCGATACTCAGGAGCTGGAAAGGGTGAAAAAAAAAAAAAAAAAGGAACAAGTACGCAAAGGGATGAAAGACCAGGACGTAAAGCATTAGAAAACATAAAAATGGTATCAAGAGGACTGCAAGAAACAATCTGTAAAAGAATTAACCTTCATCATTAACACCATCATCTTACATCAAAGGTTTTAAGGAACACATGAATCCCCATAATTGTCTCTAGGCTGAACTGTTGACCTTAGGCTGCAGAGAACAGTGTAAAGGTGAGACTAAAAATGGAGATAATAAAAGTTTGGTGGTAGATTTACCTAAATAATAACTTTTGAAATATTGTATTGCTAACGAGACTTGCTTTCTATTTAGATTGTATTACCATCAGTGTATCAGGACCAAAAATAGCACACATTTGTTTCATTTTGGTTATACTGCTAAAGCTTTCAATTCAGCCAATAGTAAATTCTAGGCTTCATATAGAAGGTCCTCTTTTAGCCATAACAAGGTCTTGAATGTAACACTGCTGAGATATAGGATATTAACAGTTGGTTTTATACTGCTAGTCCCTGGCTTCTGGAAAGCCAGCTGGGAACTCATGCAGCTGTTGTAATTCAGAATAGCTTTAATTTCCTGTGAGCTGTTTATCGGACCAGACCAATACTGGTCATTGACAAATCCTGTAATCACCAAACCAGGAACAGTTTTAGCGCCACTTCATTGCCCCATACTGCAGACTAGGCTTCAGGCTAACCATTCTTTTAAAACATGCAAGGTGATACACAGCATCTCTAAAGCAGGTTTTGATTAAGAATGTCCCCTTTGCAGTCCTCCCTTTTTCAAATTGCAAGCTCTAAATGAGAAAAGAGTAGTTGAAATGTTTATAACCACTCGAAATGAGAAGAACAAAGAAAACTTTGATTAATAAATAAGTTATACCGAACCAGCTGCATCATGCAAGCCTTTAAGTTTTCAATGATCCCTTTTCACCAGCTCCTATGAGACAAATGCAACTACTCCCACTTTACAGCCAAAGTGAGATACCCATATACTTATGTACAGCAGGAAACTGAGTTACAGAGGAAGGATACTTTCAAAGTAAATGTGTCTTCTATCATTTTGACTACCTAAATAGTTTCCAGTTATCCTGTCTTGATTTCTGGCTTACAGTACACAAAATATTTACTGTATGAGGCATAAAAAAGGACTGATGTGTATAAAAACAAAAGAGAACACTAGGAAGACCATGTTGTATCTAGGTACTTCAGTTAAATTCTTCAAGTTAGGTTAGATGGCTTCATGATAAAAACGTGGATGACAGTACTGGTCATAAGTTCTATTTCCACACAGTCATCATAAACTTTCTTTGTTTTAAACACTGACTTGACATATCCTAGTCCTTCCTAACACTCCATCCAAATTTTTCTATGTATCAAACAATAGCCTCCTTACCTGCCATTTGGATATAGAACATGTACATATACAATATCCCACTAGTTTGCATCACTAAAAGTTATCAGTCCTAAGAACAAGCACAGAATCTAATTGTTAAATAACACGTGTTTCTTAAAGAAGAAAAACAAACAATAAAACCAAAACTCCCCAAACACCAGCTCTTTCTCATTCTTCCTGTAGTATCACAAATATTTTTTTGCATATAGAAATGCATGATTAGACATACATATTTTACATCTGAAATTGATACACAATGCTACAGTCAAAACAGTATTATACCTTCTCTATAACAAATGGTACTGAATAAATACATGTGATACTGAAATACACTTATAGCCATTTCAGGAGATGATATAATGGTGATAGGGCACAACCAGTCACAATTAACACTACAACCCTGCTGTGTCAGCAGCTCCGTCATTTTCTTTAAAGCAACAGCAGTTAAATTACAGTCTATGGACTGTTGTGGGAGAGTGGCTTTTCAAAGAACTTTCCATTAGGGAACCGTTTCTAAAGGCAACAATAATGACTTAGTTGGACTTTAAAAGTTGTTATTGCCCAAGATATTTAATATACGTCTTCCAGCGGCTTAAATTGCTCTAAAGGTGTTCTCTTACTTAAACACTGATTTTTGTTGACAATCTTATGAGATTATTGACTTTAGCATTCTATATACCTTGACTTTACAATAAATGCTCTTAAGAGTTATATATGCTCCCAGATAACTGCAATAGTTATGACCCTAACCTTGCAGTGCTGAAATTTGCCTATTGACTTGAATGAGCTCATATCAGTCACAAAGTTCACAAGGAAGAATATGTTCAGGGTAGGGATGTATGGGTGTATTAAAATGAGTCCAAAATCAATATATCTGAATTTTTCCTGCGTCTCATAGGAATAAAAAAAGAAGACAACATAATTGCTAAGCAAAAAGAAAATACCAGAAGTTAATTGTGAAAATTACTCCTGCTGCCATCAGGATCTTAAATGGGCTTAAATAGCCTTCCCTCTAAAAATAGACCCCATCCTTAGTGAAATTTGTCTTTACTTGCCATAATAAAAAGTAATGAGGTAAAAGTAAGGAAACTAAGATTCCTCACTGCATAACAAAAATCAAATTCCTTGACTGAAGAATTAAGGTTTGCACTATGTGGCACTAAGTCAAGTTCTTACTAGTTTTTTAACATTTCTTAGGAGAAACTCTGACAACAGGAAATTAGTTCGAGTTAAGAAAGAACAGATTGCAGCTGCCTTGGTCCACACCCTTCTTGCATGAGGGAAAAAGAAAAGCCAGCAAAGGTTTCCAACCTATAAGCTGCCCCTTTATGGTAAAAGAAATAGAATGGTATGTGGTTGTAAGTGTTTTCAAGTGTAGTCTGTCCATTTCCATTTTGAGATAACTTCCTCTTGCTGTGGTAAGTAGCACCAAGATGACTGTATGACTCTTCTGCATAAGCAAGAAGAGTATTAATAGTGCAAGTTCAAGGAGTTAATACAAATGGAATATTTTGAAATCTAATAAGGACTAGCAGGAGCCATTCTTTGGGAATTTTGAAAATACATACTTGGTGTGAGTAACACAACAAAATTCAATATATTTGCAAACATCAACGCGAAACTGATTTGTTTTGTTTTGATTTGGTTCACACAACAGACATTATGCTTGTTTATAAGAAAATAGTTATTGCCTTCCCTGCAATAAAATAAAGCAAACTAGTAAATGAAGGTTTCTCTGGATCTCAAAGGCATACATCAAAGATATCTTGTTCACTTCAGTAAGATTTGGGGGCATTTTTACTTTATTGATAAAAAAAAGTGAATACACAGCACAATGACTGCATGTATTCTTAGGGTTACATTTCCTAGACTGAGTGTCGTCTCCCAGAAGAACAAAACCATAAAATTATAGCTGCATAGTTTCAGTAATTCTTCAGCCATCCTTATTATCCACTAGAATACTTATTTGTTTGATTCATTTTTAATGTACTTTTTTCCTACCTTTTTTTTTCCCCCCTAAAAATCAGGTTACTGAAACAAAACTTTTGGTAGCAAAATCTGGAGATGAGCAAAATAAATTGCACAAACCACTGATTTGCACAATGAAAAAGTAGGCAAGGATTATCTTGAATACTCTGACTGTTCTGCAAAAAGGTATTCAGATGAAAATCAGGCTTTAGACTCAATGCACCTCCACATCAATCTGTGAACTCTGAATATTGAAAGTTTACTGGAACTGGTATTACTAGTTTACACAGGTTGTAGCTTGTGTTCTTAAACTTCTGCTGCCTAATCAGCCTAAGCAGTGGTTGATCTGTTGAACATATATAATCTAGGTCTGTTTGATTTAGATTTCTAATATGTTTTTATTGCAATGGATTGTAAGAATATAAAATAAGAGGGGTATGTAAAATGACCTCTGTAACACTACTTTGTTATATTATCCTTTGAACACAGTGAAAGGTCACACAGGAACATGATGGAAAAGGGGCCCACAATACACAGAGGATGTGATTGATGTATCACATTTAGAATGCAATCTGAAGTACGAGAGATTTAATTTATTCTATGATATACACCCTGAAGTTTGTTTTCAGTTTGGTCTGACATAATGAAAATAATGTTTCCGTTTGCAGCTGCCATTGATTACTGTAATCCACAATGAAATTTAAAGACACAGTGGATCAAATCAAGGTATTGGAAACATGGCTCATTTACAGTGCAGAAGTGCAGGCTAGCATATGCATGAGAAATATGTTAACTATGCTAACTTTTCCCCCCATGCTGCTAGAAAGGAGAAGTTATGATTAATAGTTTAAATACCAACAGTTAGGCCTGCTCACCATGCTATCTTATCTCACTGTCTAAAATGGCATGGTGGTGTTAATGTGTTAAATATGATATCTTATTTTTCTTGTGACCTGTTTTTTAAGAAGTGACATATGTATGCACACACATGCAAAGTGTAGGCAGTCTGCTATTTTCTCATACAAAGCCTAATACCTCATGTGGATGAGGCTCTTTTCTTCCAGAACAAAGCTGGGATTGTATGCAGCCTATGATTTTTCTTGCTCCTCTGGCTATTTTTCCTTTAGAAGATCTCCATCTGTCTATCATTATAATAAGTTTGGACTATGAAATACACTCTAAACCATAAGGCTTTTTGGCGTTAGAAGCAGTAGGAATAGGGAATGCTTAATCACTCTCTGCTCTGTCCTGTGAAATGGAAGGAGGATTTTTGGTACTGGGCTAACAGGAAGAGACATGGGATTAAATGTGCTTTTAAACTCCTGTTGAAACATGGTGTATATTTAAAGGTATCTTATGTAAAGATCAAAGCCCATAATTGCTGGCCTTTAGTGAGCCAAAACTGCCACTGAATCCTCTTTGTGTAGAGGCAGAAATTTCATTTCTTTATCAGAACCTAAAAGTTGGACCTGGAATATTATTTGCTGCTGTTCATTAAGAAATATGCTAAGAAGCTTCTTCTCCACAGCTAGATTTGTGATAAAGACGTGTTGTTTGTGAGAAGCTGCAGGAACTAGAAAATGAGATTTTTAGGGACACATAAACTTTGCCTGGAGCTATTGGTGTGGGCACTGCTGTGTGATGACCCTGACACTGAGCAAGCTTTGTGAGGTCACTGTGCTACAGTATCACACATTTATTTGAAAGCATTTATTTTTCCTGATGTTTCCTTCATTATGTATTAGTTTGTTACCTTGCATATAGTTTCCTGAAAAATATTTTAACAAAATATTTATTGTTAGAGAATATCTGGTGAAGTTTTGGGGGTTTCTTTGGGGGGGAGGGTGTGGTGTCATTTGACAGAAAAATTTGCTTAGAGTTTCCTATCTTATTCACACCAAAAATGGAGGAACAGAATAAATATTCTGCCTGTCTTTCCTGGGAAAATACCAAATACATGAGTTTAGCATGATCTTGTTCTTCCATTAGAAGACTGGTTCATCTAGCATAATATTTTTCCTCTGCAGAACTGCAGAGACTTTTTTCACTTCTCTGAGTCCCCAGAAATTGCTGCTGATCAAACAGTATTGCTCAAATGTTCAATAATCCACTTATTCTCCAAAATCACAATCCAAAATAAATTTTGTCATTTTGGATTGGAAATGAGCCCCAGAAAACTGTTCTCTTAGCTTTCTTTGTATTTCTCAAACCCTTTGGAACATTTTTTCATGAGCACTTCTTCAGTATTGATAGGCAGAAACACAGATATTATAGACCAGTTAAATGGACTGCTGGGTACAAAAAGGTATTATTCAAATTCAAAGTTATAATTCAGTAGTGGCAAGTATTGATGTGTGTACCCCAGAACTGCTACTGCAAGGCATATTCTTCAACACTTTCATCAACGTCCTGGAAAGTACTAAACTAAACCAAACTAAAGTTCCAGTTTCCCTACTGGAAAGTACTAATGTGTTCTGTGGAGGCCAGGTGAATGCACAAATGACAAAAGAATAAACAAACCATAAATTATGTGATTTGTATAATGGACTCCATTAAAAGGAGTGTGGCAAGCAGATAGAAAGTACTTCTTTTAGTCATGATGAGTCTGTTGCTGGAATATGGTGCCTGGTCTGGGACCATTTCATTCCAAAAGATGTCAAGAAACTGAAGAGGATTCAGTGTAGGGCTACAAAGATGTTGAGCATCAACTGCACATGGCCTAAGAGGTGAAGCTGAGGGAAATGTTCTTCTTCAGTCTGGTGTAGAGGAAACTAAGTGGACATCTAAACACATGACTTTGAAGGTTGTTAGAAAGATAATGGGACAAAACTTTCTCACTACTATCAAAGCCTATAACAGGGCCCAAAGACTGCAACTTGGAAGATTCAGACTGGGCATCAGGAATTTTTCACTGGGAACAAATCACTCAAGGAGACTGGGAGCTCTTGGAGATTTTCAGGATGTGACTATATGCAAAGCCATAGCTGACCTGCTTTAGTATCACTCGTGATAGTCCCTCTTGAAATTCAGGTCTCCAATATTTCTACGATTCTGTAGTTTATTTTCAAGACATGTTGTGGTGCTTGCGCAATCCCAAATAGGGATCACCGTGCTCAAAGAATTCACCCCAAAAGAGTTATGACTGAAAGAAAAGGTAGTTTTTAGAGTATCACATTGCTAATCAAAATTATCTTGGTGTCAAACACTTCTTGATCAGCTTTTAGTTTGACAGAAAGTTTATTGAATCCCATTTTTACAGATGTAGATGTCTTTGTCTGTCCTGCCAAATCTAGACAAGCTATAGGAATTTTGGCTTGCAGAACTCAGTGAAATATGCAAAGATTTAATCTGTCCTAATGGATTCTCACCTGACAAATCTCTTAGGGCATTTTTCTGAGAGGCAGGAGTGAAATGAGCTCTGAAAAAACTTATAAGTTCAGTCTGTTACAGTTTAGCACATCCTGCCTTCACAGATACAATTTTTGTGAGCCAAAATGCAAAAACAGAGGTGTGGTGATTATAAGAATGTCTCTCTGAGGTATTACACGGCATAAAGTACAGCCAGAAAACATTCATCATGTAGTTATCTCAGTGCTTTGGTTTTCGTATTACTTTATAAAACGTGTTTTAAGAAAAAATGAGATAATTTTTTTGTTGTTGTTGCAGGGGTGATTCAGTGCTTAATTGAGAATGTTAAAGCAATAAATTCCTAGCTTCTGCCAAAGATCAGTGCTCTCTTTCAAAGATCACCAGCAAATGAAGCTTTGTCTTCATGTGAATACTCACAAAAACATTAGAGTCATTATTCCAATTATTAGAAGCTTAAAAATATTTTTGAAAGGTTTCCTGTGAATGTCACACTCCACGTAGCTAAAGATTGTGCTCTGAACTTTTAAATTTTCTTTTAATTTTATTTTTGTCAAGTGTCTTTTCTAAATTTAAAGAAACCCCTTGCTAAAATGTAAGAAGCTTTCCTTCTGAAAAAACACCATCTATTGACTACTCATATACTTTTCAGAGCCCTGATTATAAATATCAGAGGGCTGTAAATGTTAAAGGTTAATGCTGTAATTGATTGCTGTGGCTGAAAGGTGTTTAACTTTAGGAATTACTAGGGAAAAATTTATGTCTGCTGAGGTCAGATGAAAAGATCATAATGATCTTGTCTTGTCTATAATCCATGACTGAATCAATAGCATGAATGCCTTACAAAAAAACCTAAAGAACAGGAAAACCCATTCTGAGTTAGATGAAAATGTGAATGTACAATAATTAGATACTGAGGAAAAAATTTTTTAAAAAAGAATAAATTATAAGAATTTTATAATATATCATAAAATAAGATCTGTAATAAAGAATTGGATTTGACATGTTTGACATACAGGTAAGTTTGATTTACAGTGTACTACTTTATAAACTGCATCTTCTTCCAATCTGGACTGTTATGGGGTGATTTTTTTTGATTCTTAAAATATTAATTTTACTCTCTGAGGTCTTCACTGACAATGCAATTATGCCTACTTCATCTTATTTTAGAACTCTTTCAGTTTATAAACACTGAAAATTGTGAGTGGTATAGTTTATTTATATTTTATAAGCAAATATCACTGAGAAAGTTTGTGCTTTCTCAAGATAGACCTGATCTGAAACTGCTCTCTCATACTCTCCTACCCATGTTGTGAGTGTCAACCATCACATGACACATCACATGAGCATCTTATAGTCTAATGTGATTATTTCCTTTCCACAGTCCCATTTGTTTGGGTGTATCTGTGTATGCATTAGGTTCCCCCTTGTCAAGGACTGAATGGTGTGTACGGACACAAGGGTGATTTCAAAACTGCATAGTCATAAGGATACTAAACATGTTCATGACCACACTGTGACTGACTGTCTCTCTCTGACAATTCTTTTAATACTGAGCCCAGGAATTCATATAATTACAGAACCATTTAGGTTGGAAAAGACCCCTAAGATCATAGAGTTTGATTTTTGACCAATCACCACCTTTTCAATTAGACCGTAGCACTGTGTCACATCCTGTTGTTTCTTGAGCATCTCCAGGGATGGTGACTCCACCACCTCCTTGGGCAGCAATTTCCGCATAAATGTATAGTGGTGTGACTTCTTATTGTAGCAAAATGTTATGCCAAACCAGGGAACTCAAAGAAAGGAGAGGAATGAAAGGTCATGTCCTAATTTTCCAAAGTAGTATTTTGGTGTTCAGCAGTCAGTACTTGAGAGAGGATTAAGAGAATTGAATTGAGAAAGATAATAATATGGAAAAGAAAAGCTTCCAAAATAAGGAGGAGAGTAAAAAAAAGGGAGGACGGGAAATGCTATAGGAATACATCTAAGAGAAATATTCTTAATAGAAGAATAAAGTATTTAACTCTTTCTATAACTAAAAGAACAAATAAGACTTTGTTTCATTTGTTAACTTGAAATGTTAACAAAGAATGACACTGGAACAAAACGTGTAGCAAAGACTTCATGAACATGACAGCTACCATGATACCATCTATGGTGGGATATTCTTGTTTGGCTAGAAAAAAATTGTATGTAAGTATGTAATTACTGAATGTGTGTCACTACTGCCACAACCTTTTCAGGAAGCACAACTTGATGTGGAAAAGCTACTTTGGAAAATCGGCTGCAGTCACCTGCAAAAAAAGCAGTCACACACTGGTACTGTCAGTATACCTGTAACTCTGTTCTCTGGGAATTTTTTCTATTTTCTTTTTGGAACCTCCTACCTGCTCCTAAATCTTTACTGACCTGGGTTTGCATCTTTTAGAACAGGTCAGTGGAAATGCTTTCAATTAATTGCATGTGCATGATGTGCTGCAATGATATTTGGAGACGACAAAGCGGGACATGCAAGACACATGGTCACGATTACACCAAAAGCCTTCCCTCAGATCTGTGGAAAAATTTCCTTCATTTCTCAATTTCCTGTTAAACTGACAACATTCTTTCACTCCCAGTAAGTGGTGTGCTGTTACTTGGGGTCCAGTCACTCTTTCCAGTCACCCAAAGCTGACTCCCTTGACAAGTATTCCTAAATGTTAAGAGAGTCCTTGGCTGAAGTGGAATATTTAATACAGAGGGAGTTATTTTTATGGGGTTTCTATTCTACATGTAGGAATGACACAGTATGGAGTAAAAATAAAGCAACATCCAAAACTAACAATTCTGTAATCCATCACCACGAAAGATAAATTAAGGAAACCTTATAATTACTGTATTTCAGGTCTCAAGCCAGTTTGTGTTTGTGTACTTCAAGGGAGTTCAAACAGAAGCTTTTATTTACTTGTGATAATTCAAACAGCCAGGTAATAGATGTTAGCCCAACTAACTTTTGGACATGATACACAAGTTGGAATTTTCTCTAGGTGTCTTTTCACTCAGTTTTTCTCTCTTTAGTGACATTTATGTCTACTTTCACCACTTTAGACAAACAAAAAAAGGAAGACAGAGTCATTCTTTTTATTGACTCCTCCATCTGTTTTTGTCTTTCTCGCTCCTTGGCAAAATGGTGAACCTCTTTATTTCTTTTCTTTAAGAGCCACAGGTTATTTCCCTTGTAACCTCAGTACCAGTGAACAATCAAGCTCACCCTCTAAAATCAGCTTTCCAGTAGTGTAATTTACTTGCCTTTCAATTGTGTAATTTACTTCCCTTCATCCCAGGAAGAATCTGGAAGTTTGTAACAAGGCAGGAAACTAGAGAAGAAATTACTGACTATGGCAGACACAAAAATCACAGAAGCACAGAAAGGCTGAGGTTGGAAGGGACCTCTGGGGGTCATATGGTTCAGCCTACCAGTTCAAGCAGGGCCAGCTAGACCAGGTTGTCCAGAACCATGCCCAGATGGCTTTTGAATATCAGTCCTGTCTGATTATAAATATGACTGGGTTGCAGAGGACTGAAGAAAAACACTATTTATAACATCCAGAAAGTAGGAAAAGGTAACAAGAAACAAAATCCTAGAAAATGGTTGCTATCTTGTCAGAGGTTTTGAGGTTTCCAAATAAATGTGTGAAAAAACTATCCTAAGAGTTATGGAAGTACTTCTAGACTGGAGAAAATATTTCAGAGGTAGATGGATTTGTGTTGAATTAGAGATGGTCTTCATCCGGAACTCATTTACAATTTAGCCGTCCTCAAAGTCTGCGCGTAGATATGTTTGTATATACAGCTATAAAGGACTCAGATTTTCCTGTTTAATTTCAGTTTGCAAACAGTAGCAGGAAGTTTGACCAGAGTCAATAATCAACTCAAGACAATGTTTCATATTACTTACTATGAAAAAAGTTAACATATAGTAACTATGACAAATGTGAATAAAATGTGTTCCATATTGTGAAGAGATAGTGTGAGTGTGGATGTGAAATTACAAATGTATGTCACCTTCTCCTTCTGGGACTGCACTTGGCTAGAGCAACCAGGTTTTGCATACAATGTTCCATGAAATCTTTCTGTTCCTGTAAATTAACAAATAGTATTTATCAGTTTAATTATTATTTTTGTACAATATTCTTGAAATTGAAGCACATGAACAGGAAAAGGGAGATCTGAGAATTATATCCTTCTTGGTTTGAGGAAATTAAAAGTTAAATTTGTTGTTGCTCAGGGGAAGAAGTTCTCATTACCAAGGTATATACATGGCTTCCATGAGGGTATTCAGCAGCTTTTTTGTTGAAAAGGTTTTATGTCTATAATTTTTAGTGATTTGACAGAAGGAAGAATGGGTTCCAACCCAATTCAAATGCTATTTTATGCAATCAGAATTTAATGAATTTCTAGGAACCAAGTATCTGGAGAATATAATTTTCAATAGTCAGTAAGTTATGTCCTTCTTGCATCTTTCTGAATTAGAAGTACCACTTTGAGAGAAGGAATCACTTCTTGCAAGCTCTCCAGGGCATCTCAGAGGAAGAGAAATATCTAATAAGTGCTTTAGACTGGATATGTCCCGATTAGGATTCTCATTCAGAATATTTAGGTAGTCATCTGCTGAGCATCAGCTTTCCCAGTAAGATAAAGTTCTGCCTTTATGTGGAAATTAAATAGTCAAAGAAACACAAGATCTCTGTCTTGGTGCTTGAGATGTCTTAGGAAGCTAGATTGCACCATCTGAAATTCTGTAACCACCTCAAATGATTTCAACAAAGTGCCCATGACATGTCAAGGTGGTAGCTATGCCAAATAGCTTTAGACAAACAACTCAGAACCTGTCAACTTCAGAACCGTGAATATCCTGAACTGAAAGGAAATTATATGAATTCCACATCAAATATCAAGAGCCTGTCTGCTTTTCTTTTCCATACCAATATTCCAAAGAATCCTGATCCCTGTAATGGTGCTTAAAGTATATAAGACCATCTGAAAGTGAAGACTTGGCAACTAGCTAGCATTCCAGAAAAATTCTTATTTTTAGACTTTCAAAACCGTTTTAATAGGACTTCTTTATTAAAACTTTTTCATACAGGATTGATAAATTTATAGTGTTGCTTAGATAAAAACAAAGCTAGTATTAAAATCTGAATAATCTGTTTTTGTAAAAATATCTTGCTTTTCTAAATATTCGTTCTTATTGACCAGGAAAAGCTTTATTGAATTACATAAGTCTTCCTTGTCTATATGCAAAGAGTTATATAGATTTTATTGAACACTGTTATTTTGGGGATGACTCTTCCTTCCTAAATCTTCACGGATGTTGCAAGAGGCTGTACTTCAGCACTTAACTCTGCTAATGGTCTCTGGCTTATGAAAAGAAAAGACAAATAGGAAACTTCTTACCTAAGGGAAGAAAAGTACCCTAGAGGCTTACCAAACTTCTAGCAGTTTCCCCTTCCCAGTTGTTCCACAGCTTCTTCTAAGCTGGTGTCTCTTCTGTTTTGCAGGGATTTCTCTACAATTCCATCTCCAAGCTAATGAACTACTCTGAATATTTTTGTTTGCGTTCACATGATCCAAGCCCATAACCAACAGTCATTTTTGCAACTACAAATCAGCTCTCTTATATCTAATCTAAATCTACCCTTTTTCAGTTTGAAATCATTATCCCTTGTCCTATCACAAAAGGCCGTGATAAAAAGTTTGTTCCCATCTTTCTTACGAGCCCCCTTTAGGTACTCTAAGATCAAAATAAGGTTTCTCTGGAGCCTTCTTTTCTGCAGGCTGAACAATATGATCTCTTTCTGTCTTTCCTCACAGAAGAGGTGTCCATGCCTATGATCATTTCTGCATCCCTCCTCTGGACCTACTTTCACAGGTCCAGGCCTTTCCTATGCTGGGACCCCGGAGGTGGATGCAGCACTGCAGATGGGGTGTACCAGTGCAGAGCAGAGGGACAGAATCCCCTCCCTTGTCCTGCTGGCCACACTGCTTTGAATGCAGCCCAGGACACGACTGGTTTTAACGACTGCTGGGTCATGTCCAGTGTCTCATCCACCAGCACCTCCAAGTCTTTCTCAGCAGGCCTGCTTTTGATCTGTTCATCCCTCAGCCTGTGTTGACACCGGGGGTTTCCCCAAGCCAGATGAAGGACTTTGTACTTGACCTTGTTGAAACATGGGGTTCCCATGGGCCAACTCCTCAAGTTTGTCCACGTCCCTCTGGGTGGCCTGAAATCCCTTAGACATGTTGACCCCACAGCTCGGCTGAGTGTTGTCTGCAACCTTGTTGTGGGTACACTTGATCCCACTCTCTGTCTCATTGATGAAGCTATTAAACAGCAGCCGTCCTAGTATGGAGTCCTGACCCCATTTGGTAGGAACACTCTTTGTCACCAATCTCCATCCGAACACTGAGCTGTTGATCACCACCCTCTGGATGTGACCATCCAATCAAAGGTCCTGGTTAAAAATAGCTTAAAGATAGATACTGGCTAAAATCCTAGTCACTGAAATAAGAATATCTCTAATCCTAAGGCCAGATGGACCAATTCATGTAGTGAGATGAAAATGATGGTCCCATACCTATGTAATATTCTGTATAAACATTAAAAGGAGCCTTCAAAATTATGCTTCTCACTGCTCACATCAGCTAAACTTTCTCTGTTTGAATGGGAATATATTTAGTTCTTCCAATATGAAGTTAGTGATCTCTGCATGTTTCTTTTGTCTAGCTCTATTTGATAAATTTAAAAACCAGATAATTTACACCACCTGCAAAATTAGTACCTCTTTCTATACAGTTACCAGTCAGTGCTGCTTTCGTATGGTTTTCTGGATGCCACAAAATCATCAGAGTGCTCATCATCCTACAGGTATTCTGCTTTTCCACTCCTTTTTTCCTATGTCCCTGACTTGTCAAGGGGGAATGAGGGCTGGGTATTTTGGAAAGGTTGTGTTTAAGATATTGCAGAGGTTTGCAAAGCCTGGATACCCTGGAAACCTAAGTCAGCTGGACTGGAGGGATTTGTGTTCTAGAAACAGATCAGTGGCTAGAGAAACATCCAGTTCTTGAACTCAAGATGTTTTCTCAACATGCAGTATCAGTATGTAAACCCAAACACAGCTGCCTGGTGAGTGACCAGAAAGAGGGAACTTTAATTTTCCCTATGACAGTTTGGATATTCTTCATCAACTAAAAAGAGAGGTTGCTGTGACAAGCAATTTTCATAGTTTTCTTTTTCAGGAAATTTTAAAGAGATATCATTATGGCTTGCTTCAAATAGATATTTTGGCAAATAGAAAAAAAAATACAGTAATAGTCTATTTTCAGAAGAGTATAGATTCCTTCCTTCCTTCCTTCCTTCCTGTAGGAAATATAGAAAAAGGTAAAGGGATTTCTAAGGGTGAGAAACAAAAGCAGGTTTTAAGTATAAAGCAGAAAGACTTTAGGAAACAGCTTCACCTGAGAAAATATTAAAAGAAGATNATAAAATTTGCATCAAGAAAAGTCATAACTGAAAAACTAAGCACTGATAAAAAATATTTCAGTTGCAGATATACACATGTACAGATGTACAGACAGGTCCTCACTTGGTATCCATAAGAAGTAGATAAAGAAATACTCTAAAGGTCTGGCCTGTTCAGCACCAACATCAATGAAGATTGTTCAAGACTGCAGGTGAAACAGTGCATTTCAAAGTTTTTATGTTTAAAAAAGTAGAATATTTATGTCTCAACACAGAAAGTTCCTTCCTTCCTTCCTTCCTTCCTTCCTTCCTTCCTTCCTTCCTTCCTTCCTTCCTTCCCTGTTGAGAGTGATGAGAGTAAAATTAACAATGTTATGTAATAATTTATTATTGACTTCATATTAAAAAAATTTTCAGATATCAAATTTAATATTATAAGTAATTGAAATGTTAAAAAGTGTAATGCTTCTTGGCACGCTTTTGTTATTTTCCCAAGGTATTGTCTTTATATCAGTAATGCTTGGAAAAAATGGTACTAATCCACAATAACAGGAATAAATAAAGAGACAGCTTGCTTTTTGTATTTGCTTTACAAATGTTTGAAATGGCAGTGAAAATGTTCAGAAGAGTTGACAAGCTTAAGTAACAGGCTTCATTGTTACAGCCACACAAAAAAGCAGTATAAAAATTATACATGGCTATCAGTGTATAGCTCTGTGAATTTCATAGAGCCACAATTAAGTGAATTTCAACAAGGTAAAATAGGCTAAATTATATAAAGTATCATTTTTTGAGGAATACTAATTTAGTAAGTACTCCTCTTCTAAAAAGATGGTTTCAATTTAAGGATATTAAAACTTTGAACAGATTAACATTCCTGAAGTACAACAGTTTTTATTTTAGTTGAAGTTTAGTTTTTATTTTTGTACTTAGAAGAGTACAAAAGTTATTCTGAACCATAAAGGAATTGTGATAAATTGTGAAGTAAAGAAAAAGCACGGACCAGTAAATATATAAAGATCTATATAATGGTTTCTGCCTATATTTGTCCCAGAGTAAGTGTAATGGCAGATAATCTTCAGGAAAAATTTGGCTGAAATTATTATAGTATGATTATTGGGTACCCTTAAGGAATGTGGCATACCTCTGACAGTAATTAATAAGTAAATAACCAAAAGCAACAAATGTAAATCAAGTCCTGTTTATTGCCACTTTTTAATTTTTTTTTTTCCTTCATGCGAGCAGGACCCAAAAATTAGGAACTGTCTCAGCGTTGCAGGTAAAATGTATCATTGCTCCAAATGCTTCAGATGGAATAATCCGCTGACAGCATCTTTAAATCCCTCCCTTTCCTTAAGCCTCAGTAACAGAACTGAGCTTCAGTCTTGCAAGATCCACGCAATAAATTTTGTCTGTGTTCCTAATTATTCGTGCTGCCGGTGGAAGGCCAGACTTTGCTGTTGGGTGAGCTCATCCATCTGGGAGTGACGGGTCAGCTCCTCAGGTCAAACATGCTCGTCCAGCTGCCTCCAGAGGTTGTCTAGATGTGACCAACAGCAACAGCTGGACCTAGGAATTAGGCAAAGAACTTTCTCCTCAGGACTGACACTAGTAATTGCCCTTTGCTAATAGCAAAAATATTCACACTGCAGCCCAGCATGCATTAAGAAAATCTGGAGTCCACTATGAGTTGAGAAAACCCTTCCTGCAAAGCCGAACATCTAAGCCCATAATGTGTAAATTCATTTTAAAACAATCAAACATTTAAAAGTCAAGTAAAATTTTTGGCACTTTAAAATGTTCACTCGAAACATTAAATTTTTGGTACAGGAAGATAACACACTCCCCTACCTGCACCTAAAACTTTTCCTTATAAAGAATCATTAAATTTACATCTAGCCATGTGAATGAAGTACTGTGCTTCATCATAATAAATATGATGGGATTAATTGCCAGGGACTACTAGAAATCTTCAAAGTTTGGAGTAGTCAGAAATCTGATTCTTTTTTGATCTCCCAAATCTTTTAAACATCAGACCTTGTGTGGTCCTCCAGATGATCTTTCCTTAGTGCAAGGAGCATTTACAAAGTCAAACTTGAGTTAGGTTACAATGTAAGATGTAACCAAAAGTATGTATTCTATTACCATCTGTTAAAACCTGGTGGGGCAGTGTTCTTTATCTCTTCCATGACACATCCCTGGTAACTCCCTCTGGAAGGATATCTTCTGTTAATGGGCCATCACTGCACGACCCATAAAATTACGTCATCCCATTGTGAGACGCTCCACCCAGAGAGAGGAACCAAGCATTCCTACCTGGATATAATCTGAGGTCTGGAAGAGTACACTCAGCCCTTACCTATTGGATTCCCAGAGGACAAGAGCTACATAACCACCCCTGGACCTTCAGAGGAAGATCAGACCCTTCTACAGGATCACTGCTTCAACAGAACCACATCTCTCACTTCAGGAGGACTGCAGCCACCATTTAATTGGACTGCTACCACCACCCTGCCTGACAGGGTGTCAGGTTGTATCCTGACTGTCAGTGTTTCTGTACTACTGCATTTATTTTTAATTTTCCTATTAAATTGTAGTTCTGATTTCGAGTCTCTCACTGGTTTGTTTTCAAACTAGTACAA
Source organism: Rhagologus leucostigma (assembly GCA_013397725.1). NCBI lineage: Eukaryota > Metazoa > Chordata > Aves > Passeriformes > Rhagologus > Rhagologus leucostigma. The sequence continues at coordinate 2,092,840 of VZTD01001045.1, forward strand.
ACTCCATAATGATTTAAAATTGTGCCCTCTCCTTTATGTCCAGACCACAGCTGTGCTTCCTGTAACCAGTGAAGATCTTATATAGAATAATTGTATCATAAAAATGTATTTCTATATGTACTGTTAATTTTTGTCAGCAAAAATAGTAACACCATTTCTGCATAATGTCACTACAGCTCAGAAATAAATTATTTTTGTAAAAGTATTACTGCATGCATTACATATCAAAAAATACAAAAAATTTCTGTACTTATAATTCAGAAAACACAAAGTTTATCCTGCTAAATTTCATAAATTAATAGATAAATTAATTATAATGTTAAAGAGATTCCATTTAGAATTCCCTGCAATCACATTTTTAGATTGATTGCAATTTATTTAAAGATTAATTTTAATTAATTCAAAATTAATTCTGACAATCTAATGTCAAAATTAAAATGTCCTTTGTTTTTCTAATTACCACAATTTTAAGGTCTCAGAAATGCTCACAAAATGAAAAAGATAGTAACTTCCAGGGTAAAAATTATTAACCTTTGTAATATAGCATTAAAATATAAGCTAAATTTGAATTTAGAACAATATCACCCTAAAGAATTCTTTGTACGTAATTTTTCAAATTACCAAACAAGTAGCAGTTAATTTTCATGAAGCAAAGAATTTTAAATAACATTTGAGTTGATACTTGTTGACTCACTTAATCCACTATGTCTATATCTTATTAAAATCTGAACTTGATTCTTGTTTTCTGTAGCTGTTGTACAGAAATCAACAATTTATTTACTTAACTCTAACTGTTGTCAACAGTAGCAATTAAATATCACCCTAGAATTGCTGCAGGACACCACACTCAGGTGCCTGACTTTGGTCAGACAATTTCTTGTAATATCTATGAAAAAAGTTTCCAGAAACACAGAAAGTGTAGGATTCAGAATCCTGGTCCATGGTGCAAAGTGAACTCCAGTAAGGTGCAGATGGAGCCAGACAGAGCAAGCATACATTTTTGTATGCTTTACACTTAAAGAAGAACTTTTAAATGTCAAAGCTTTTATTAAAATTGGTGGGAAGCAAGCTCTTTTTCCCACCTCTCTACTTATATTCCCCCTTTATCCAAGTATCTTCCTTTTGTTGTACTCTTCGGACATTTGAATTTAGTGCCATGCTAACAGATACTAATAATCTCAATCAGAATGCTGACCTCATCTTTTTTTTCCTGTCTCTCCTCCTGCCTGCCTGCCTGCCCATGACTTTCTGTACAATTCAGGATCCCACCCTGAGATCCAGGCGATTTTTAGTTTTAAAAAGAAACAGGTGATGTTTTCATAGCTGAGCTGTATTAGAATTCAAAATAACCATGCTACATAAAATGAAGACTTCTGATTTCTGATGTTATTTTAATACACAGGAAAAAATCTTTTGGATTAATATTTTCATGACTAGCTCCAGAACTGCTGACTGTGATCATCTGTATATCAGGTCAGGGGCTTTAATTTCTGGCTATCTCCCATCTTTACTTTTTACTCTCAATCTGTTTCTAATGACTTGCTCTTTTTGGTTTCAAATTTTAAATTGCTGCAAGTGTTTAGAAGGACATATCTTTGGAGTAGTGTAGTCAATATAGTCAATAAAACTCAAACTGATTTTCAACTGATGTATGGCAATATGAGTTTAAATTGGAAAAATAAAAATAAAAGTTCGAGGGCTCATAAATCATAATGTTTGCCACAAAAAAAATGGACAGGATGTTGTTCTTCTGGAAACTCCCTACCAAGGGATATTAACATAATCTCTAATATATGTTCCTCTGATTTTTTAATGGTTATAACAACACAATAAAACTGAAATAAGATTACAAAAAAGACTTGAGGTGCTAAAGTGTGTCCAAAGAAGAAAAAAAAAAGTTGGTAAAGGGTCTGGAGCACAAGTCTTATGAAGAGTGGCTGAGGGACCTGGGATTATTTAGCCTGGAGAAAAGGAGGGTCAGGGGATACCCTATTGCTCTCATCAACTACCTGAAAGGAGTTTCTAGCCAGGTGGGAGTCAGTCTCTTCTCCCAAGTAACAGGAAATAGAACAAAACTAAATGGCCTCAAATTTCACCAGGGAAGGTTTAGGTTGGCTATTAGGACAAAATTTTTTCATGACAAGGGTTACCAAGCACTGGAACAGGCTGCCCAGGGACACAATTCAGTGTTGGACCTGGAAGTGCTGTTAACAGTTAACGGTTAACAGTTTATAATGATCTTAGAGATCTTTTCCAAACTAAATGACTCTATGATTCTATGAAGGTGTGGGTTTTTTCCTTTTTTATTTCTTTTTTTCTCCTTTTCTTTTTTTTTTTTTAACTTTCCACCATAATAGAAATGAATATAAAGACTGATTATGTGGAAGATTTAAATACAATTTTATTTGCTATGCTCTTTTTCAAGAAAGTGAACATAACTATTTGTCTAATTTTTCTGTAAATACCAGTCACAGATTTATTTTCTGGTATCTCACTGAAGTAAAAGAATAGTTTTATTTTTAATACAAAATCGAGGCACACAAGAAATGCATATTTAATTCAAGAATTCTGAAAGGAAATATTTTACTTTAGAAAGTAATTTTATTTTTTTTTAGTAAGAAATATTTTTAATGGGTATTTAACAGCCTATCTATACAAGAGGTTTTTTTCATTTTATAAAATCATTCTGTTAAACTGACAAGTAAAATGTGAATTTTTGAAAAATACTGGAAGGCATAGAAAATTAAATATTTCAGATTGAAACAAGCAATTTGTTTATCATACAAAAATATGGAGAACAGACAAAACTACTTTTTTATTTGGCTAAGTAGCGTATAGTAGGAAGGCACAGTACACAGTGCAAGAGTTAGGTAAATGTGCAGTTATTGAGATATAATGTCTACTAGCTCCTTCTTCTTTCCCACGTAGTAGATTTATCTATTCTTGCTTCACCTTTACACATCAATAGTGACTGTATTTGCCATGCTATTTTTCTCCTTTGCCCATTAATAAATTAGGGAATAAAGTAAGGAAATACAGCAGGAGAAAGAAGTTATACACTATGGGTTAAATTGTACAAACTGCTCACTGTTTGTAGTAAGGTACTTCAGAATGAATAAGGAGAGGTCTTGATAATGCCAGTGTGTGGTAGTGGTCAGTGTTCAGCCAGCAGTACTGCAGCTTCATACCGAGTACAGCTGATTCGCTTCTTTGAACTTTGACGTTTTGCTGTGCTGCCATTTGCTCTCAGGGAGGACAGCAGGAGGATTTCATCCTTCTTAGCTTGTAAGGAACGTAACACATCACACGTCTTCCTGGTTTTTTCATTTTATTGAAGTTAACATCTTCAACAAAGTACACTCCTGGAAAATAGTGAACAGCCCTTAGATGAAATTTATAAACAGCATTTTAGTTTACATTCTCAGCTTGCCATTTACTTTGAGGATTTCCTTTCTTTTTTCCTTATTTTTCTTTCCTCCTAATTGTCATAGAATCATAATCCCTTTCATGAGTTTCTATCTATTAGAAAATGATAAATAGATCACTGTTATCTCAAGGATAAGAATGATTTTAAATAAGCGTTGAACAGTTGGACAGCTCCGCTGGAAATAAACTTGGTCTAAATCTATCCCAGATGTATTCAATCCGACACTAACTGGACAGAATCTCAGAAAACAGTACTTGTGCAGGGCTGCAGGGTTCACAAGGGCTGCCTCTGGGGAGTTCACTGTGTTACTGTAACTGTTTGCCGTGGGCTTCTACACAGAGTTCATAAATCAGCACAGAAGACCATGGTGAAAGGAGATCTGTGATTACTTGCTTGAGAGAGATAACCCTATTCCCCTGTTCCCGTAATTTCACCACCAACGTCTTCTTTTTTTTCTTTGTAAGGACTGGATTTAGCCAGAAACATGCAAGATGCTGACGTATAACGATGATAGAACAAATAATGGATTCTGTAAGAGATTCTCATTATTATTATTTTGCTGGTTTAGGCGACATCACATGCAAAAACTATTTTGAAGTATTTCAGGGAAAAAGATCTTTAAATAGGTATGAGGATATTGCAAACTAAAGATTAATTTGTGTTCCTTCCAGTAAAACTAAGGATTCTAGTTTTAAGAATGGGCCACTAGAAGTCTATAGTTAGGTAACTTATCACCAAAAAAAAAGTTTAGTCTTTCAGTCTTCCGAGTACTCTTAAACTTGAAGCTACATACATTGACTGATCTTTAAAGTGTATGTTTTGTGATAAAGCTTTGTACCTACTAGAGAGGGATAAAAGGTGATAGGTAGAAAGTTTAATCACTTGAAAAAGATCAGAGGCTTAATAACAGGTATTGATTTATATTTAGCACACTTATGACATACAGGGTTTTAAAACTCACAAAGTAAGGCTTTTTTGGGAAAAGCCTAGCAGGTAAATTGGCCTCCTATTTGCCAACAATGTTGTGTCAGAACAAAAAGTACAAGTTTTTTCCTGTAAATATTTGCTTCTGATGTACTTTTCTTTCAGTTATTGTAACTGGTATCTGAATTCAGTAGCACTGAGTATTTTCTCTGCTGTAATAATGTGCTATTAATTCACCTTGCTAAAGGACATAAAAAATAAGATAAATCAGAAGACATCTTTTCTCAGTTTGTGACTCAACCAACATTTGACTTTTTTTGCGATCCTACAGGTGAGTTTTAGTTCTATTGATGGTGCTCATTCCAGTGCCTTTTGAGTTAATGTGTTACACATGCAAAAAGATGCAATCTCAAATGCACTGAATTTCATTTAAACTCACCATGGAGACCAAACAACACTTATTTTTCAAAGTGAAATGTTTGAAAAATATGCTAACTTGTTAAATGTAGGATGGATGTGCTTCACATCTTTTTTGCTTCTTTTGCTGTAAAATAATCTTTATATGTATCATGAAATCTGCCATCTTGCAAACGGAACAAATCAAAACGAGGTATGGCCTAACTGATCAACATTCATTCAATAATAAAAAGAAAAAAAATAATGTGTGTAAATCATAATTAGCCATACGTGTTTACAATAAACATCCTAAATAAGCTGTTATTGGCTTTATCCATTCTTTGTAGTGTGAAAAACTGTCCACATCTAATGTTGTGCAGATTTGAGGTTGCTGTGCATGTCTGGTCCTAAGTGTAATGGTTTAAATATATTTTAAAGTAAATAGTTGCTCTCCTACAGGATGACAACCAATAAGCAAGTGATCCTGTCCCTCAGCTCAGCACTGGTGAGACACATCTGGAGTAGTCTGTCCAGTTCTGGGTTCCCCAGTACAAGAGAAGTACAGACATACCGAAGAAAGTCCAATAAAGGCCGAAAAAATGATGGACTGGAGCATCTCTCCTAAGAGGAAAGCCTGAGAGAGCTGGGACCATACTGCCCAAAGACAAGAAGGCTCAGGGGGAGGGAGGATGAAAAGATAGAGCCAGGCTCTTTCCACTGGTGCCCTGGGACAGAACCAGAGTCAACAGTCACAAAGGGAAACACAGAAGGTTCTTTCTGAACATCAGGGAACATCACCTTTGTGCTGTGAGGGTGACAGCACTGGCACAGATTGCCCAGGCAGGTTGTGCAGCCTCCATGCTTGGAGGTATTCCAAAGCTGCTTGCTCACAGTCCTGGGCAACCTGCTTCAGAGGTGGACCTGATTAGGCAGGGAGACTGAAACAGATGACCCCCAGAGGTACCTTCCAATCTCCACAATTCTGTGATTTTGTGATTCTGTATGACCCTCATTAGGCAAATATTGCCTAAAACCCGAGATGACCTGAAGATAACACCAATGCCCACTGAACTTTTCCATGGGATACAAAGGTAAAAGATAAACACCAGAAAAGCAGTAGGGATGAACAGAGTATCCCATGAATACCAATAAAACTTCTATTTCCTCGAACAATTTTCTAACCTTGAAATTTTCTTTCCAGGTGTCTGATGTATCTGACCATGGCAGAGAGAAAAGGAAGATCACCAGTCCAGTAACTCCATGAGCTGAACCCCTACCAGAAACACTATCCTGTTGAAGAGAGATGTGCCAGATTCCCAGACTTGTCTGCTTAGGGCCATCATCCAGGAGAATTATACAACTACACTGTCGCTGCTGTACTGGTATAACTCTCCCATGTTTCAACATACATATTAAAAGTGTAATTATTAAAAAAAAAAATGTTTGGAAAGAGTGTCCACCTGGGGAGTTATCCCTTAATGGTCATAGGAGTACAATTTCACCGTTTTGTATTACAACAGAAATATCACCTAATTACAGTAAGTGCCTAAAGATATGTCATATATACTCCTTTCTTTCTGATCCCAACCATTTAATGACTACAATGAATATTTTTCCTAATGGAATGGTTTCTATGACCTGCCCCTGAAAGTGAGGACAACTCAGGTTCTTTTTAATAGATCCCTTGGGGCAGATCAGAGTAAAAAAACTCTGAATGACTGCTGTTTATATGTGTATGTATATATACATGCGTGTGCATACACGTACATACATATATATATATGTAGGGTTTATTTTAGAATAATTTGGTTGCAATGGAACGGAGGTTTGTAGCCATTTTGCTTACATAACAATATAAAAGCATAAAAATAACACTTAAAGGAAATGTTTAAGGAAAAGAAAGGAAGTGAAAAAAGGAAGAATAGAAAGATATCACTAGCTGTGGATCCAGGGACAAGACTTGATTGTTGCAACTTAGATGTCTGTTGTTGAAGTGATGGTCGCTGTCTTGATCCATTGGGAGTGGGGAAGCCCACGAAACATAGAGTTCAAGGGGTTAATATACATTCAGGTTCACGTGGGAATGCCCACGACCTCCCCTGGGAGTTTTATGCTGCTTGATGCAAATCTGTGGATTTGTTGCAACACTGTGGATCGTGTGCAAATCTCTGGCGGAAAGCCCCAGAAATGAGATAGGTGGCATTTTGGGGGCCTTTGATGTTTGTGACACCTTCCAAGACATGAAAGTTGTCTCTCACATCGGCATAGTTGAGCCTGTCAGAAGGGGTGAACACCCTCAGGCCTATGTGTGAATGCTCTATTTCCTGTGTCACTTTAGTAGATCTCTAAGCTCTATTGTATTGACCAGTTGTTCCATTCAATTTCTTAAATATAGACCTCCAGTAAGATTTGAGATGTCCAGGGATATCCTGTCTGACTTCCATCCATTGCTCCAGAAGTGTTTGGTTCTTCCATAGGTCCTTGCATATATATTTTGATCACATCTGCCAGCTCCTTGCATATACGTTTTCATTATCTTGGGCACTTCAGAAGATTCTAGAGGTTTATTTATGGGCAGCTGAATCAAACCATAAGTTTTTCACTCTAATACTCATTCGGATAGCTGGGTAATATGTAGACACCTAAGGATCTTAGTCTTGTGCCAAATCCAAGGTTCCAGTGTCAAACACAGGAAGCTATTTTTTTATTGGGCACTCAGCACTGCACTAGGGATGCTCGGAACAGAAGTTCAAGAAACATTTTTATTCAGAAAACTTCAAAGCTTCTAGAAGTACGGAGAATATTTCAGAGTTGCTTTTGTGTATTTAATAGACTGTAAAGAGTAAGACAGATCTAGCATGTCTATGGTCTTCATACTCATCTGTTCACAAAAGGCTGCTGTGGATAGCATCAGTAGGCTTCTGTCGTTCTTGAGAAAAGGAGAATACAAAGCACAGTTAATATGCTTTAGTTGTATGCTACCGCATGTGGTGCTTCAGTTAGAAAAGAAAGAAAGACAGATTTTGTAATTGAAATATTTTTCATGGGAATTGAACATCTCTCTGGGCCTGTACATATGAAAATCTCATGGTAAATTTTAGTAAGCTGTAATAACCAGTTTTCTCACGTCAGCCTCTTAATTCTGCATATCGCAGTGAAATGCTTAGGAAAGCTCTCAGTTATGGTAGAAAGCTGTCACTTAAGCAAAAATAAACTTACAGACTATTCTTTGCAGTAAAATTCCATCCAAACAGTTGTTTTAAACTGCGATACACTTTGAGAACTTAAATAGCATGTAGAGTACCTTGTCTTCAGGTATCTCAGTGTACTGACTGGAAAAGATTCCTATTGCATGTCATTCGTGTTTTCCTATCTCTTTATGAAATTGAACTTAAACCAAAACCCTCAGAAACCAGAAATCCAGTTGTAACTACAGTTCAAACCACAATTCAGTGATTTTCAGGCTTGTCTCCCTGTCTATTAAAAAGCCACTAAAACACCTGAATAATTTGCTGTTGATTGTGGATTATTATCAGTCTTTCTGACAAAAAGCTCATTATATCTGTTTTCATTACAGTACCGTTTGAACTTGGCATCACAAATACAACCACAGATTTGATTTCTTTTGGGGCCTGGGGTTTTGCTTCTCTGACACAAGAGCAAGAAATCATTGTACCAAGAGTTCCAGAGTGACATTTGAAAGAAAAATAAATAGACACGATATTTTCTGCCAAACCTGCCACCTTTATATTTCATAATTTTTTGCAAAAGTTGCCTACTAGACATTTTGTAGACAAAAGGGCATGCATACATATGATCCACATACCCTTGTGTACCACTGACCAAATACTCAGCTAAAAAATGATATCCCAAATTATAGCTATGAATTAATGGATTAGCAAAAAGTCTTTAATAAAATTTAGAAGGATCTTATGACTCTGTCATCAGCAACTAAACAAAATGTGAGTGGAGAGAATTATCATACAAGGATTGTTGAGATTTCAATTTAGTTTTTTGTGGTTTTTCACAGAAGATTAAAAAAAATTATCCATTTCTATTCATCCAAAAAGGACACTTCCTTCATTAAAGATACATGTAGACAACAAGCATTTGGAACAGTTAAATTAGCAATGCTGTTTTTGCAGGGTGAATACTAAGAGAACTATGGAGGTAATTTTACTTTTATCTAGTTTATGACTTTACTGCCTTCTAGCAACTGAGAACACTGCAGTCCACTGTCCGTATTTCAAAATTCATTTAATCATTTCATTATTCCATTCATCTACACACGCTGGGGTTTTTTTAAAAAAGAAAGATCAAATCCAACATATGGTACTTCATCCTCAAAGGGTATGTGTTCCTATATCATGTACGATGGAATAAATTCACAACACTTACTGTTTCTAAGAGTCGCATGACTAATCCATCATGTACACACCAACAGAAGTTCAATTTCAAATGTTCTAATGGTTTCAGGAAACAAATATAACTTTTGGGTTTTATGGGAACATTCACTGCTCACTGCTGACAAGAAATGAGACAGAAAATTCCATTTATTAGAGTAAATGTTTCCCAGATTCAAGGAAAACAAGATAATGAAGCTAAGACTTAACGATGCCTTCTTCTTTCTTTACAATGCTCTTTTCATGCTTATTTTATATTTCAGAAAAATACAGGTTTTACAGATATCATCAGATATCTTTGTGTATTTTTTCAGAAAAAAGGGGAGAAATTAATAGTAACATCATAAATGCTCAAAGAATTCAACAAAACTCTCTTAGAATGCTTGGAAAATATAAATAAAAGAGAATGTGAGTAATGTGAAGTCCACCTTATCTTGTAATTGAAATGTACTGCAAATATTTCAACTATTTTGCAGACATGGACAGGTAAAGTTTTTGCTAACTAATAATTAACATTTATCTTAGAAGGAATTTCATGACCTTCCTTCAAACTAGGCACCGAAACTTTGAGAGGAGGAGGTAAATAGATACTGAACACACCTTTAATGAAGTTTAACAAAGAAATTATTGTTGGTGAGGTTTTAGACCTTTTCTTTCTTTAACTACATTGGCATAGTTCAAAGCAAATTGAACACAGACGAAGATTTCTGCTTGTTTTTGTGGACTTTTAATTTGCTCTGACAAAATAAGAAATGTTTAAATAAGTGCAGATACTCCACTGTTAAACCGACAGCCGTCTCAGGAGAATTTCAGCACTCTCAAGTTCAATGTACAACTGGAGATAATTTTCACAGCCCATTTGAGCAGAAAAGTATTTTTATTCTTTTCTTCATGGTAGCTTTTATTTTTCCTTCTTTTTGCTGTTGCTGTTTTGTTGGTTTTTTGTTTTTTTGTT
>VZTD01001045.1:2102983-2126995 GCA_013397725.1 Rhagologus leucostigma
TTTTTTTTGTTTGGGTGTTTTTATTAATCTTTGAACTTATATTAAAAGAAGATGTAACTTTAATTGGATATGGAATTTGTTTAACTGGAAGCCATAGAATAGTCCTAGAAAACAATGCTTGTTTTACAATTAATTGCAGATTTCTTAATTTACTTTTGGAAAACAAGGTCGCATACGTATCTTTGGGATAGGGATTCTGAATGCATATGCTTAGAAATAATATTAAGGATAACAACGAAAAAAGAAAATTAAGGCATTTTAAAAAAAGCAGTAATATTTATGTGTTATGTTGACAGACCTTTCAAACAGATGGTGAAGGCAATATTCCACAACTCACTGAAAAAGAAAAGAAAAATCCAACTATTAATTTCCTTATTGCAAGAATATTTAGGGCCTCATTATTGCTTTTAATGAATCACAACTGAAGATGAAAAACTTGGATATAATACAGAACTTCTGAATTTAAAGGGAGGATTTACTAATTCAGTCTTGATCTGTAACCAATGAAAATTATTCCAAATATATGTCCTCATTTTAACTAAAGAGTTTATATGGTTCATCATTTGAACACTGGTTTAGATATTCTCTTAATTGTCTTCTTATTTTTTTCATCACATTTGTAAGTCAGATGTTGCATTTTTTAATTTTAAAGGATTTTTCTGAAAGGCTAAAACAAACGAATATATATCACTGACAACTGACTGCCTGACACCAGGCACAGAAAAAGTTCTGTAAATATTTTCTCAAGTCTCTTTTCTTTCCTGAAGTTCCTCTCACTGAATGGGCTACTGAAAGCCAGTTATTCACTAAGGTGGTAACCTGGAAAAAAGAGTCAGGATCTAGATCTGGCTGTGAAATATAATTATCCAAGACCAGGGAACCCGCTGTTTGCATGTGTGTTTAGCCATTAAAAAGTTGTTACACTCATATTGGTTGTCAGTCAATAACACAAGGTTCTCGGTGCACTGGGGTATCGTATTGGCAACCCATAGAGCTTCCATTATCAATAACTTCAAAAAAGATAACAGAGGTAGGGCAGGAAGCACAGTTCCTCTGTTGGAGAGCAGGCAAGGAGTGGTAGCCTCAATTTGCAAACATCAACATAAAAAAGTTTCATCTCTTGTTAGGGCTTTATAGATACAGATTTTATGAAGCTAAACATATGGTCATAATGCCTGAAATGCACTCTTTCTCGGCAGATACATTACCTTATTATGCCCCTCTTTGATTATTTGGATTTCTTTCTAACTTCTTCGGCCAAATGAAACATTAACAAACCTCCTTTTTCCCAAAGAAAACAATTGCACCCAAATTTGTCAGACATGAGGAATTCTGGGTAAGGTACTAATCTTTCAAACTCCTGTATTTAATTAGGTTTATGAAAAATACTTCTGAGCTTATTGTAATGACTTGCACATACAAGGGAAAATGTATGGGTGAGAAGTTACAGAGTTGGGAACAGATTTATTTCAGTCTGTATTGTGTATTTTTGTAAAAAAATTACAATACACTAAAGGAATCAATAAACACACATAAAATTAGAAATGCACTATATTATATAAAGCTGAGTTCAGGATAAAGAACTGACAGAATCAATGACCAAAAAAAAAAGAAACAAAGAACCAAACAAAAACAATTACTGTAAATTAAATATTCCCTAGGGAGAAAATTATCTTGCCGCCTACTCAGTACAGGCATACAAACAGTCTCTAGGAAAAAATGCCTGGGAAAAATCTGAAATGGAAATAAAATAAAAATATGCATTAGAAAATAGAAATTAGAAAATAATATCATAAATATTTTGCTTTCTGCACTTTAATTAGAGAAAGCCCACATTTAAAGGCAGCAGCAATTTATAATGCCTCATTTTTTTATTTTTCTTACACAGGCATCCCCATTCCTTTTCAGAGTGATATGTTCAGTATTTGTTAGATTACACGAGATAAAATAACTCATATGCACCTTACTGTACATAGGCTGTGCAGTTATGATCTTTGGGCAGTTCAGATCTTTGAAGCATTTTTTGCGTGTGAGTGGGATACTTATTGTTTCTCAACCTGCTCAAGACCCTTCCTGAAACTGAAGGAAGAGCATGACCCAGACAAAATATCAGGTATTTATTGTCTGCGAACAACTCTTTCTATTCCAAAAATTTGTTAAAAAAGAGACATCATACCATTAGAAGGTATCACATTTTAACAGGTTGTTAGAGTGAAATTAGTGGCACACTTAACAATACAAGAAAACTGTGCTCTTACTATTTGGCCAGAATTGAAAAATAATATTTTCAATAAATAGAACTGCAGCAATTTAGTTTGCTGTAGTATTTTCTAAAATGCTAGTTGAACAAATGTGTAGAGAATTTTCAAACTGATAAAACTGTGCTAAAAAAGAAAGCAAAAAAACTTTACATCCAAAGTTTATTTTCCAGAAGTACAGAACTCAGAGGCCAAAGCTATTCATTCATCTCTTGTTACACCTGGCACCTAGTTCTTTTGTTTGATAACTTTTCCTGCCAGACTTATCCACTTCCTCAACATATTGCTAAATATTGAATTAAGGCATAGCTGAAGCCTTGCCTATCAGTTGATTTCCCGGGGGAAAAGCCACCATAGACTCGTCTCCAGAGCATAAGTCCACGTGCAGGAATCAAAAGGCGTTCCACAGCATGAGTTACCAAGTGACCTGTAACAACACATATGTTGTTCCCATATGTTTCCAAAATACTTTGTCCGGCTGCCTCAATGTGCGCATTATGCTGGGAGACAGCTGGCCAGCCTTCTGAGAGGGAAGCCAAAGCATATAGCTGCTCTCTCCTGACCCCTTGTATACATAGTGCTACCCTGAAAAACACACCTTGGCACTCAGCTTGTCATTAAGTGAACTCCTGGATGGATTGGCTTTTCCTCCAATGCAGAGGGAAAAATAGAGGGAATTCTTGTGTTAAAACGCTGTTGGCTGCATAGCAGAATGGGCAGGAACACATTTGTTGTTTAGCAAGGGATAAAGCATTCCCACTGTGAATGTCAGCAAAAGTTTGGGTAACTAAGATTTGCCTTGTGATACAATTTATTAATCTGCTCTAAAACTTGTGAACTAGAACTCTAAATTCTGGTTTCACCTCTACCACAATTTTAAGCTTTACAATGGTCCCAGTCATGTAATTTAAGTGACCTTCATTTGAAATAACAAATAAACTGTGAAAACTGATGCTACTTACCTTTGTGGGATGTTGTAAGAACTCTTTCTGCACTTCACCTAAATAAGATCACTCCAGAATATTGATTCTGAGCATGTCATTGTTGCTGAGGGGGAAAGGGTACCACTGTCCCCCTTTTTAGAACAAAATTATTAGAGGCTTTCCTGACTTCATCATCAGTTTGCAACTGATTAAGTCAGTGTGTAATTGCTTTTTTTCAGTGTTGAACCAGGTCCTCTCAGCTTTTAATCCTTCCTCTCCTCTACAGCTCCAAGTGCCGTCAGGGTCACTGCCTGTCACACACACTACTGTTTCCCTTATGCTTTCTCATTTGCTTAAACATGGCATTTTAAACCCATTTATTCTGCCCACTGATGGCAATATTGAATACATTTTTCATTTGCTTCGCTTCATATCTTTCCGTTTCTGCCATATGAAGTAGCTTGCCTAAGTAATGCACAATACATACACTAAGAACTGTATTTACATTCCTCCATGAATGCTCTGGAGAGAATATAAAGTATAGTGCCAGAGATTCAAATTTCAAGGGTCATAACATATAGTATTCAGTGTTACTGCCCAGTAATTTACTCCAGATAGGCATGAAGATATTAAACTGTTATACATGGCTTACCTGCTTATAGAGCTCATATGCACAGCTCATGAAATCATAGTTGGGTAAAATAAGCAATTATACAAATGAACAAATAACATCATAATCACAAACAAGGACTGCCTATAGCAGACTCAAAATATCACTGACTATTCCTGTGTTTATATTTATATATGTTGTTATTTACTGTAGTACTCTTTCAAATTAAATAGACTTTGAACACAAAATGCAAAATGCTCTCTGCAAAATATTGAAGCCACACGGTGGAAAATAACTCATTAAGGTGAAGCACCTCAGGATTTTGCTGAAGGTGCAACACAATATTTAATATTCAGCCACATGCTGCAATTGCAAGTGTATGATTAACTTTCAACCCTTTTATTGTACTACTGTCTTGTTTCATGGAAAAATGCACATTTGCATATTCTAATTATAGTCAAGTACAAAGCTTACTGACATCAGTGAGAACCTTCCAACTGATTTCTACTGCTGCTGGATCTGGCCCATCTGTGACTAGATTAATTTCCAAGAGGGATTTTAGAAATATACTAAATGTATGAAAATCAACCTTTCTTTTGATACAGATTACTAGAATTACATCTTGAGAATTCTGCCAGTCTACAGGGTATCTCCCACAGGAGCTGAAGTGTATTATCCCCTGTAGACTGCAGGTGCTGCCCACTGAAAAAATTGCTGATCAATATCCCATCTGTTTCTTTAACACAAAAGTCCAGATGCTCATAACATTTTAAAACTCACTTTTAGCAGTCTTCCTTTTTCTTTGAAGTTTGCTTCTAAGTCTTTGTGAGGTTATATTTCTAAATTAGGTTAACACAAAATGAAAATTAAAATGGATCAGAGTGGAGAAACAGAATGCCTGTTCTGATCTAATGAACATATGTCTCTAAAAGAAATCTAAGTGCTATATTAAACATCCAGTACATAGAAATCTTTTATTTTAAATTTTTTAACCATAATTTAATTGTAACTCCTACTACAGATCCGTAAAACAAAAACACTTGGAATATGGTTATTCATTTAGGCTATACTTTAGGTAGCAGTGACACTGATAACTTATAATTGGGTATAAAATGGTAAATTATGATTTTGAAATATTTCCTCAGTCAGGTCACAACTATTGTGACATTTTAGTTGGCAGAAACTTGATAATTACAGAGTTACATAACTAAAGTTCTGAAGTAAATCTCAAATTCAAAATCAGGGAGGTGAGTGAAAGGGCCGATGAGGCATCCCTAGACATGTTTATTTTACATATATTGTTTTATTGTGGGAGACAGGTTCTGTTATCACCATGATCATAGACAAAATTGAGAACAGTTTTACACTGGAATAGCATACGGAATTTAAATCACATAACTGCAGGTTATGCCTCAGGCCAACATGGACTGAGCAATAGTTTCTAGCATTGGTTTGACAAAAAATAAGAACAAAGAAAGTATAGAGGCAGAAAACTTTGTTTTAGAGATTTCTACAGATGGAGACTGGGAAAGGCTGTTTGTTAGTCTCTCATAAGTTGAAGGTTACTGCATTAGCCTGAGAGTGTTGACCATATTTTTACTAGGAACTGAAGGAACAAAACCTGTTAACAAAGACAAAATAATGGTCAAGGCAGGCCGTGTCACTGGGAGCAGAGAGAGAACTGATAACAGGAGCAGAGCAGCTTAAATTGGGTGTCCTATCTGCAAAGGTTTGACAATCCCAAAGTGTGAGTGAGGTATTATCATCGGAAGGGGAAGGAACCAGCTGTCTCAGCAGCTGCCTCAGCAGAAGACTGCAAAATGGCATTAGCTATGCATGAGAAATAGGTATTGTACATGGCTTGCTTGTGTCTTTGTTAGGGCTCTTTTTTTTTTTTTTTTAGGTAAAACTGCTGATATGGAATACACATAATCTATTACATGTCCAAATTTTATCATATCTTTCAGGACAATGAGCTATTACTGAGGAGTGACATTTTTTATTTCTTGCTCAGATCAGTGATATATAGGAATTACCAGTAAGGATAAACCTCAGAATAAATCCACTCCAAAAGCTTAGCTTTAACTTGGACTAATTGCTGCAAGGAGAAAGGGCATAACTGGTTTAATTTGACAGTATGTTTTATGTATATATATGGTTATGGACCAGCATAATTTTTTCTCTCAAGTAATCGTTTTCTTCACTTTTCTTATCTTTTTTTCCTTAGTTTTTTAAGGGTTAAAAAAATTAAGACTATGAAATGACATTGCTCAGAGTAGTTTACCATGTACTTGACCAGACTTGTAATATTCTCTGAGCTAGTTGTTGTTGAACAACACCCCCCAAACCTCTTGTTCTTGTGGGTGACCCTACATGACATATGTTGGTGTAGATCCATCCATTTATGTAGAAGCAGTAGACTTCTGTCTGCAGTCTTGACCTTTGCTTTTCTAAAGGCAAAATTACAACTTGTTTGCTTTTCAACCACAGCTCACACTAAGCAGAATGCTACAGAAATAAAATTACATCATTTTACCTTTTGAATGACAGTGTGATATGGTGTGATGTAAATAGATTTAGACACCGTAGGTAGTGGGTAAAGTGTCATAAAAATTAGATAATGCCCTAAGAGTCTTATATCTTTAGTGTTTCCAGTATCTGAATATACTGTAAAAAGTAAAATCCATATCACAGAAAGTATTACTTTCTTAATAATGTCTTAAAATGTCTTAAAACAGGAAATATCCTTTAAAATTAGTCTTTACTACAATACTGCATCAGAATTACGATGAGACAGACAATCTATGTCTGAATGTACTTCTTTTCAGATGAAACACAGATCTAGCAAATAGACTGAAAAAAATGTTTCCAAAGAAAGAATATATGCAGTAAATTGAGCTTTATTTTCTCCTGGAAGACTGTTTGCAGGCCTACTATAACTTTCTCAAAAGTAAAAAAGAATGCCTTTCATTCTCATTTTAACCCATTGAATAATATTGTCAGATTTTTCTGAAAGGACATTTCTTAAAAAAACCCCCAAAACATTCTAAATGATGTAAACAAATTAAATTTTAAACATTTGCACTCCAGAAAAACAAACTAAACCTAAACCATTGAACTTATTAGAATATTAATTTTGAATTGTTGGGGAAGAAATATATTTTATGAATGGATTCTGATTACCTTCAGTGTAAAGGTAATGTTTAATCGCAATGGAAGATGATTTCTGAGAAAAAAGTATCTTAGCTCTAGCAGTTGTATTCAAAGACATCAGATGATTCGAGGTACATCTCTGCTAAGAAGTGCTGTTTCTAAGGACAGTTTTCCTTATTTTTTTCCCCAGTTAGTGATGAACGACAAAAACACCCAAGTCTTTACTATTTGCCTAGGAAAAGATTTACACAGCCCAAAACACTCAAAAATTTCACCTTTTGTTTTACATTTTTCAGGTCATACTTTTAATCTTTGAGTCCAATCAACCAACTTGGCCCCTACTCTTAGTATTTCATTACTTCACATTTCCCATATCCACCTGCCAGTCATGTTCTACCTCTGTCTTTTAGCTGTCTTCTTTCCATTTTTTCTGTGTTAGCTGTAACCATTCAGCATTTGTTATCAGGGTCAGTCACATCAAAGCTTAATGCTCTCAAGCTGAAAAAAAAAAAAAAAGAAATAAAAAGGATGTCCTAGCATTCCTTCTGGCAAATTAGGGAATTAAATTATTTCAGTGCTGCTAAGCATGGCTATTTTATAATCTCACTAGTTCCATCAATTTGACACATACTATGTATGTTCTTTTATCAAGAAAATATCATTTTTACATTATAATGTTAACATAATGTTCCCCACATCTAAGAGTTATGCTTATTGCATTAAAGAAATAAAGCCAAGTATGGATTGCAAAAGCTAAACTACAGTTACACCTAAAACTAGTATTCAAACATTAGAAAGTCCTGTCTTGAAGAGTATATTCCTGAAGAGTATATTCTCTTGAGGAGAATAGCTTCCTGCAGTGAAATTTAATAAAGGGTTGCTTAAGCTCAAAATTGAAAAGTGTAATATTTCATTGGCCTGGACTACAACATATAATATTCATAATTTTAAAACTCAGTGTGGTTCTCTAATTCAATACAGATGCTTCTAACAAGTCACTCAGTGTCTGAGTGACACAATTAGCATTTTGCTTGTTAGCTAAAAATCTTAATAATTGCTTCACTTATTCATCCTGGGCTGTTGAATACTGAAATAATTCCTAGTTTAAACTTGACCTTTCCTTTCAGTCATCAGTCATTTTTATTAATAACCAAGTGTATCACAAATATGTCTTTCATTTTGTATATCAGTGTGAGAAGTTAAGCCATAGAATTCTCAGTAAGAATATTTATTTCTTTAAATCTGCATTAACTAATGAAATGTCACAGACAGTACTTCTGTAGCATATGACACAGTGAATGAGAAAACACTTAAGTCTATCACTTAGAAAATCAGAAGATTTCAGACCCCCTAGAATCCATCCATCTCTATTGGGGTTTACATGGAATAGAATCATCAAAAATATGCAAGGTACACTTTGCACTTCTAGTGGTACCTGGGGGTTAATATTCTCATTTTGAGACATGATTCTGTTTCTCTTCCACAGAGGTACAACCACTGGATGGGACAAGCCTTAGGTGTAGTTTCAGATATTAAGACTTTGGCAGACTGGGTTCTTGGAGGAGGAAACAAGATCTTGATCCCTCTCCTCTCAAAGGGGTAACCCATTTCACACAGACACAGAACTGGTATTTCTTCAGGTGTCTGGAAAGAGATACCTCTAAGAAAAGACCTCAGAGCAATTCTGAATTATGAAGGAAGGGTTGGACTATAGAGGTTTTATGCAGGTACTCTGCATCTTAAAGAGGACGACCCACATCTGTTACCACGTTGGAGTGGTTTTTGTAATTTTCCAATTATAATGGAGTCAGTATTCTGCCAAAATCTCCTTACTGAGAACCTTAAACTTAGAAAGCAGTCAAAAAGAGATATAAGCATTGATTCACTCTACACAACGAGCAGACAGAACAGAGATAAATTTGCATGCATAAATTTTATGCCCAGATTATGAGATGTTATTCTGAATATCTAAAATAGGCTACCTGAATCTGAGTTTTATTTTTAATTAAACATTTGTTTTCAATGCACCTTTCTAATGTTCTTATAAAATCAATGCATAAATTTGTGTACTACACAGAAATAGGATTTTAATCTCATATCAAAGGCCTTCTGTATAAATTGAGTCCAAATATGTGTGTTTTAATATATTGTGGGAATACTTGAGAAAATGTCTAAGTTCCTGCCAGGAATAGTACACATTACAGTACAAGAGAGAAGTGAAGAAAAATTTCCTTTAACGAGCCTGTGGATACAGAAATAGTAAGGAATATTACCCCATCTGAATTACTCAAACGGTTTTAAATTGCCGAATTTAAAGCTTGTCCAGAAGCCAAGTTTAACATCTTATGTACTCCTGCAAGCAGTGCAATGTGATTTTTTAATGATCAAAGGTTTTTGATTTCATCTTGATGACTTACTTATAGCATGTCATGCCCCAACACTATTGTAGGTCAGACATGCAATATGAGTTCACAAAGGCTTTACCTACTAAATTGCTCATGCTATTTCCTCATCATTTAGATCTTCTTTCCAGAAGTACACCAGTCTAATGAATATTAAACTTGAGATTATATGACTTTGATAAATGATCTGAGAATTTACACTACCTACTCCATTCCATACAGTGGTGCATTCAGACACCAATTAGGCATAGAACAAATATACACGTGTGTACATATATGTATATATGTGTATATATGCCTATGTATGTAGGCTTAAGTATCAGGAGCTCGCCTCCACCCTTCAGCTATTCTCACATAGTTCTTTCACAACAGGTGCTTCTGTTTTATTACAAAGTTATGACTTGCATTTCTGTAACTGTGCAGGATAAGGAAGCCAAACTTAGGTTTAGAGGAAGCTTTATCAAACATATTATTGCTTATGTTTGAATCGTAACCTAGCAATTTTGTTTTAAAGTCAGGTAACACACGATTGGATGGACCTACAGGTTTTGACAATATAGTTAATAGTTTCCAGTGAGGTGTCAGCAAAAGCGCTTTTGTTATAATTGAATGTGAATACATATTTAGCAACTTTTAGTTGGTAAAGTGTTAATGGCTCATGTAATCCTGGTTCTTTTCAGCTGGGTCTCTTGTTGTGTCACCTATTCCCTGTCATTAGTATAACTTAGTATCAAAGTGATTTAATTTGCAGCAGGTTTGCAGTTTACGTATGAGATTACAAAAGACTGAAAATAATATTTTGTTTTCATTTAGAGAATGCTGTTTTGTACAGTCAAATTGAGAAGAATCTATATTGATTTTAACATAAATTAGAATGATTTCTTTTATTTTCAACCTGGAGTGTCCAGTACAGACACGGTACTTTCATGATCCCTGGCAATTCAACAACTGCAGTTGGCCTGGAGGCAATTGAAGTAGTATGTGTGTGGAGAGTTAACAAGCCACAGGGGACCTGGAACATGAGCAAAGGCATAACCATCACAACAAGCCCATGTTTTCTTACAGCCGGCTTGCTGTTGTAAGGTCATAGGCTGTAAAGTTGTGGTTAGGAAGAGAAATTAGTCATGAAAACAGCATAACCCAGTGGGGATTCATAATACATGAATCAAGCCCAATTTTTGTTTGCTTAAAAGAAGCTGGCTTTGAAAAAAAAAAACCCACAAAAAAAAAACTTCTTAATAGTGTCTCAGCATCATAAGCCCACGTTCGGGAGGGTTTCTATCAAGTGCACCATGTTAACTTATTTCAGGACATGACAGTCCACAAGTAAGAATAAAAGGGAGGAATTCAGTGCCAAGGACACTCCAAGTCAGTCAGGAAAACAACCACACCTAGTAGGAGAAACTATGTTGACTTCCTCTGAAAGCCACAAACCTTTCCGAATGCAAATTTTTTCATGGGGTGGGTGGTGTCCACTGAAAAAGGAAATGCAGAATTCTACAGAATTTAACATTTGTCAAAGAGTTGTCAGAACATAAAGCCAGTAACAGTATGGGATATCTGTGTAAGTGTGCTGCTAATGGAGTGTTACTGAGGTACCTACCCCATGATGATTCACTGCCATTATCACCTACAACAAACACGACTAAATCAAGAGGCAGCAACTGCTCAGATTTTAAACTGAGAAATAAGGACTTGGGAAGCAAACCCAAGCAGCACAAACCAGCAATCTGACACCAGTTACCAGGCATCAGCCTGACACCAGCTCTAGTAATTGTGTCTCAAGGATATTCCTGGGGCAGAAATATTAAGATAGCAAATGTAGCAATAGAGAAAGTGTCACTGCCATCAATGCAATATCTAGGAAACAATATGAATATATAAATATAGCGGTGCAAAGCCTGATAAGCAGATTGTGCATTTAAAATTCAGATATTGCAAGACAGCAGAAAAAACGTCTGGAGAGTTCATTTGGTAGGATTCCTAAGCAGTAAATTCCCTTCATCTTTGTGCTCTGTAGCACTTTTGCATGTTCAAGTAGCTTTTTTGTTACACATCTCTTAAGTTGAACCACAGTCACAGTTTTATTGAACAAAGACACACATCAGCCCAACACCTGTGAGTAACTACTGAAAGAACTGTTTAGTGTAATGAAAAGGAGGATTGAATGAGACACCACAAATAAATGAAGATTAGTCAGCAAAAGGAGAGAAGTCAGCTGTTATCCATACATGAGAACCACTCATAGGCGTAATGACATAGGAAAGGAGACCGAGAGCAAAGAAATTAATAAACTATTTTCTAATAGAAAAATAGTTACGTATTGGAATAATTTACCTAGGAAAGTTGCTGAACTTCTATTACTGAAGTATATAAGACTAGACTAGATGATATATCAAAATGTCTCCTAGGTGCTTTCTATTTATTTAAGGTTAAATACAGACCAGGCTAAGTTATAACTCTGCACAGGGCATGTACACTTTTTAAGTCTGCATTGAAGAGACGATATGGATACATGCCAATTAATTATTTTATTTTCCTGGATCACAGATAAGAGCCATAGCACTGCAATGGGCAAATCCATGTTCAAAAGATCTTCAGCTACCCAGGAAAAAGTAGGTGTTGCGCTGAGATTCTTTCTTTGCAATCAGGAACAGTACCTAGGAATAAAAAACACCAAAGAGAATGACAGTGCCTGGCAACAAGGGTTTTTGTCATTCTCAGTGGGACTATTCAACACAGAGAAATAGAAATCAGAAGGGCCATGAGCATACACACAACCATTTCATAACCTAGAAATAAGAATGCTCTCTTGTACTATTATGAATTATTGAGTATGGAATTACCTATCAAAAGTTTAAAATTGGTAATATAATCTACTAAAAGATGGTTAAAAGAGCAAAACAACAAAATACTTTTTCTTTCTTTAGCTGTAAACCTATCTAAAAACTACAGTATAAAATACTTTTCCCAAAAGTTTCTCCTAGATCTTGTTATTTTTATACAAAAAATGTGAACTAGAAAAGATGATTGTGATAACTTCAAACATTTCTTTTCTTTCAGAAGATTAAATTATTAGCATATAATCACAATATTAGGAATGTACTGACAAATAAAATTTAAAGGTTTTTCTTCTAAGAACCATACAGTTATTGTTTTCTTTATAAAGTTTGATCTCTAGAAAATGTCTTAAAGCAATGGGAAAAGCATAGACGTCAATGATCAAGGTTCTTCTTTAGAGCATGAAACAAAGGAAATGAGAATAAATAATTTCAGAAAAAAAAGAAAAAAATCCTGCAACAGAATAGCTCAGACATTTTTTGTTGTGTTTTTGCAAGCTTTATGTAACACTACATTAAACTATTAGAAAAAGGCACTTAAAATTCTATTCTTATTACTATAAAATCAGAAGTCCAGTGGGACATTCCCCATTATGTACTCTGAGCTTCTCATATTATTGCAAATATTCATCATCAACCTTTCCAGTGGTGCTGGAGGTTCCTCCATTGCCACATATCTATGGAATTTTTTTTTCTCTTGTAAACAGGACTAATAATACCAAATTCTTTCATTAATTCTAGGAAACATTTTAACTGTAAGGCAATTACCATGTGCTTAGCTGTATTGATTCATTCTTTTAGAGTCATAAAAGCTGTAGTGGTTAAATATTATTCATTTTGATCTCTTAAAATGAAGGCCTCATGGGTATATCTAAGTTCATGATTTGAATTGAATAACTATAGCAAATGATCTTAAATGCTTCAGATAAAGTACATTAGACTTGCAGAAATTTATTCATCAGTATTCAAAAGTCAGGGGAATAGATTGTTAGAAAGCTAATGAAGAGCTTCTTATCTTTATGTTGCATGGATTTACTAAAAGCCTAACAGAGATTGAATATGTCTTCCAGCGATTTATTCAAGGGGCCTTAGTATTCCTGTTAAGCAACACATTATAACAAATAACTACAGGATATTAATATTTTTAAGCAGTTCAACAGAGGAGATATTGTGAGAAATAAAGCTCTTTTGAAATATAGTGGAGTAAACAGTTCAAATTCAGAAAGACTGAAGAAAGAAGTTGGCAATAGTAAACTTAGAGAAGTAGCAATGACGATATCACAGTCTCCAATTTCCTTAAAAAGCATTCTATGGAATACAAGAGAGATTTCAGCAAAGCTTCCATGAATTTCTGGGACTGTAATTCATTTTTCAGGGCTGTATGTAAGGGCTGTCATGATTTCCATTATAAACCTCTGTTTTAAAAGAAGCATAACAAAATAATAAAAACTGTGGGATTCTGCACGAAACTGTCATATAAAAGCTCATCCTGGGAATCCATTTTATTACTTATTTTAAAAAAAAATTTGATTTTCTCAATAAATCAAGATGAACATGTTAATTATTGTTTTTAAGTTTCTGACTAATTTTTAGTACATTCTGGCTTCCAGCAAGGAAACATCTTGAAAGAAATTTGATAGTGGGATAAGCTGAGCATCCACTGTTTGGAAATCAGCCCTTACAGGAATGCTGATACCGAGAACTGAAAACTAGATAAACTCCAAACAGTTCAGCCAGCAATTTTTATTAAAGATGGCCTATTTGCCAATGTGAAGAAGATGTATTATGCATGCATTTCTTATCAGTGCATGAGCCCACAGACAAGACAGAGAGATGAAATTACTAAGCATTAAGAACAGGCTGTGACTGTATTGGCTAATTTTGGATCAGCAGCCTGAACTCAAGTATTGCAATAAGTTTGAGAAGGAAGACATAAGATTGTTAGGTTCATTGGATGATAGACATATTATTCAAAAGAATAATCTTGCTTGTTTACCATCTTTTACAGAAAAAATTCATGTACTAGAACCAGATTAAAATAACTAAGAAAGAATGAGCTGATGAGTAAGAGGCCTCAGCCTTTCCCGAAGGATGCTGTATTTTGCTGTCACACTGGAAGATGCTTGTACTCTGAGATGCCCTGCAAACTTGCCTGCTAGGGAGTTATTCAACATAGGAAAAATGCATCCTCATTTCATGGAAGACACATCATCTCAGCACATAACCCAGAGAGAATATTTCCCTATTACACTTTCCAAATGTATAGCTCATACTCTTCTACTGAAATTTAAACTGCTTCCATCCCTGACATTACTAAGATTCTTCTGTTTTGTTTTTATAGTTCTAGTTCTAGTTCTTTTTGTGGCAAATGCTGGAATTTTCGCATCATCCCATCCGTGTCTCTCCAGTTTAGAGACGAGGACATCATGTGGGACAGTGTCAAACTCTTTACATAAGGCCAGGCAGATGATGTCTGTTGCTCTTCAGGGAGGCAATGCTTGGAAGGTGACTTGCTTTCTTGGGCACTTTTTTTCTCTGGGGCTTTATCTCACAGTAGTCTACCAAGCAGATCCCTAGAGAGGCCAAAATCTGCTCTCCTGAAGTCCAGGGCAGTGAGGTTGCTGTGCACCCTCCTCTCTGCCCTCCATCATTTCTTGGTCACTGCTGCCAAGGCTGCCCTTGACCTTCACGCTGCCCACCAGCCCCTCCTTGTGATGAGAACAAACTCTGGCATAACACCTCCACTCTCTGGCTTCTCTATCAGTTGGAGAATGAAGTTATCATCAATATGTTCCAGGAACCTCCTTGATTGCTTATTCCCTGATGTGTTTTCCCTCCAACAGATATCAGAGTGGTTGAAGTTCCCATGAGGACCAGGGCTTGTGACCGTGAGTCTGCTCCTACCTGTCTGTAGAGGGACTCATCCACTTGATCTTCCTGGTGCAACAACTTAGCAGACCCCCACTGTAATGGCCACCTGTCCCTGCCCT
Organism: Rhagologus leucostigma; assembly: GCA_013397725.1. Taxonomy (NCBI): domain Eukaryota; kingdom Metazoa; phylum Chordata; class Aves; order Passeriformes; genus Rhagologus; species Rhagologus leucostigma. The sequence goes on from VZTD01001045.1 coordinate 2,118,160, forward strand.
CTCTTTAACCCTGACCCATAAGCTGTCAGGGAACAGGAAACAGGTAAGACTTTAGTGGAAAAGATGCTGCTTCTGGCATCAGTGAGACAATAAACAACTTGAAATTGCTATAATGATGCATTGAGTGGGATCTAGAGACAGGCACAAAATGACCCAACTTTCAAAACTGAGTAGTCAGATTGACTAGCCATAACAGAAATAAGTTATAATGGAACAGGTCATTCAACATTTCGTTTAAAGTAAAGGTAATCTTTTTCTTTGAAAAGGGACACATATAGATGTGAACTTAAAAGGTAAATTGATTGAAAAAACCCTGAAAAACTAATAATGAAGCGGATAAAGCAGATACCAAAGCTCACTTTGGTATAAAATGATATTTTTCATGGAGCATTATAAGTAATTATCACCCAACCCTCCTTCAGAGATTTAGGCCAGCTCTCACATAGTATTGTGATGGTGGAGGAAAGCATTAGTTTATCATTGTAGCAAAGTGATGACAGAAGTACATTCCAGCCCACTCTGAATTGCTAATAGAATTACACATTAAGTCAAAGCACAGGGAGTGATTTTTTCCTTATGTAGCATTATTGATACTAAATGCAAAATGCTATATGAAACATGCAAAAAATTGTTGATGTTGCTGTGCAAAACATGAGATAGCAAGTATCCTGTCATGAAAACAGGATTATAATTCGATTAGAGGTTTAAGAAAAGTGGATACAATAAGAGTATTCAAGAGAAAAATACATAAGAATATAAATATGTAGAGCTCAGCCAAGCCATAACAACTGGATACAATATTTGCTTTTATCTATTTCATAAACTATGTGTAAAATAGGTTCAAATGGTACAAAAAAGATTGAAAAATTTCTTTAAGTCATGAGCACTGTATGTTTACTTTCAAGTTGAGACTAATATGCCCCTGGAAAGACATCTGCAAATATTATCACTAAATGTTGTTCACCACTCCCTTTTTTTGAGAATACAGACTCTGGGATAAGCAAAAAGAATACAAGTTAACTGGACAAACAGGCACTTTGAATTCCTGGGCTCCTCAAATGTGCCTGGGATGTGGATCAGGCCCAGTGAGGGGAACCAGTATCAGACCTGCCCTGGGATGGCCAGGCAGGGCTATGGGAACAGGGATGAGATGAGGTCAGAGCAGGTTGGCCGGCAGCACCAGGGTGACATGGCCAAGGCTACGGCTCAGGTGAGGCTCAAGAGTTAATTGTGCAACAGAAACTCAGAATCCTCTTCCAGCTCAGCATTTTGGGTACCTAAGCTTATTATTCTTCCTTTTAATGGAAATGGCTCACATTTGCCAGTATTACATTTCCTTTGTCACCTGTCATCCCATTTACGATGCAGGTTCTGAGTTGTTTGAAGCTTGCTTCTTAAAGGCTCAGTACTCACCTGTTTCAGTACCTCTCTTCCTCCCTAAATACTTGGACATGAAAGCTAAATAATTAATCAAGATTAAAAGCTGTAGAGAACTGAAAAACCCATGGTGTGTTCAACAGGACAGTACTTAACTATTTTCCACACCTAATGACAGCACCTTCTCAATAGCTGCCTGTGTATGCTTTTTTTAAAGTAACTTTCTTAAACCTTCTTAGTTAAGGCAGAGGTGTGTAACTTGCAGTTTCTACATAAGTCAGTGACAGGGCATCTGAAAGTTTAAGTTAATTATCCAATTCAGCACAACTGGTACTACTGATTTTGTGTAACCTAATTGATAAATGGCTACAGATGGTTCTGGGCTGGGTCACAAGAGGGTTTATATGGGCACACAGATGGGGAAAGGTGTGTGTTGCTTCCCGTGTACTGTTCTGCAGTGATTGTAACACAGTCTGTATTTAAAATAAGCTTAGGGGGCAAGGAAAATGGGACAAAAGGGCTAAACTGGACTTCTGAGTCAAGTACTTCTGAGCTTATCCTGGCAATATACAAATTTATGAGAACATCATTGTGTTGAATGCATCTCTCATTGCTTTATTATTTCAAATATCTGTTCTGAGTAAAGCAAGCTGATGAAATACACAATTTTCTGAGCAAACAGAAAAGCAAGATCTCATTTCTGTAAAAAAAAAAAGGTTGAGACAAATAAAAAGCTGTTCCTTAGATTTCCAAATGATATACCATAACCAGCTTGTTTTTATACAGAAGTAAAACTGTAAATTTATGATATTTTTTACTTTCAAGGTTATCAGCCTTCTTTAAAGTGCAATCAAGTTATAGTATACACTAAGTGCTATGTTAATATTATTAATAGAAATTAATTCAGCATGAACATACTCTGCATCAGAATCTTACCAATGTATATCAAAGGATATCTTGAAGTTTTAAGTCTGTAGAGTATCTAAGTTGCACAAATGAAGTTAGCACACTTTGTCCACATGTTGCATTCCTCTGATATTCTGGCTAAGTTTCTGTTTCTAAAATGCCTTCCAGATGCCATCATTGCTATTACAGATCTAATCCAAGTTTAGAATACCTAAACCAGAAAAAAAAAAAAAAGAAAAGAAGAAAAAAAAGTAAAAAGTTGTAGAATCAGTTCTTCAGAAACTGGGGTAATCATTTGGGAACAAAGTTTAACACTATCTTACATTTATGCTTACTGAAATTAAAAACCAAGAAGCAAAAGACCTGCTTTATCAGGATTTTATGATGATTTGATATGTGTTTGTACTATTTTATGACTGTATAGTCCCCATCACTGAAAAGCAGAGATTTTATAATTTGGATTTATTCATATAATAGCAGTAAATAAAGTTTAAAAGAACATTTCCTTACAATGGAAATTAAATAAGGAATTAGAGATTTTTATTTGTTTCCCTAGATGATAAAATAAATGCAGTACAGTTCAGATATGGTGTTGTTTTCAGTCCTATAAACTGCATTTACAACTGAGCTTTACCAACATGTTGGGTTGATAATGCAGCTACAAATCAAAGTGGAGCTGTCAGATGACTATAAGAATGATGGTGACTCTTGTAAACAGATTAATAACTCCAGATTTATTTATTCTCAAATGAACTAAAAGCAAAGAAATCAATATGCTATAATTCTAGACTTTGCAAAGGAACAATAGAAACACTCAATGTACATTATACTGTGAAATTATGCTCCAATATTTGTATATATTAATTAAGTATATACTTCTTGTACAAAATAGCAATATTCTTGTGAACAGGAGTTGCTCAAAACTTCTGCTGTGCATAATAATGCAGAATAAAGGAAATTTGAAAATGTCCTGTATTGTAGTGATAAGGAAAAATTCTATAGCAAAGTGCTGTGTAAAAGAAGGAAAACTGTTTCATACACTTTATTGTAGAGTTACATTTTAAGCCGTAGGGATGTTTTGAGAAACTAATCCTTCTATTGCATTACAGTAATATGACATAGTTATCCTCTTTATTTGTGATCATAATGGTAACATGAGAACTTACATCCCCTTTTACTGAACAGATAGGAAATTACTGCTTTCTGTCCACACAGTAAAAGCCTGCAGACCACACAAATTCAAGTCACACAGTATAAACAAGCAGAATCTGCACGGAAATCTTAATATTTGAGCTGCCATAAGTAAAGCAATGGATCAGATAGTGCCACGTAGTATTTTACATCAGGCCGAGCAAACAAAAAGGAGATATATGGTTTCAGTATTCTTTTTTGTCAAGGAGGATTAGAGCTACAATAACTGCAGAAAAAACTAAACTGATGATACACGTCAGTTTGTTTAATCAAAAGTACTTGAAATGTTTAGTACAGAAAGCAATAGAAGCCTAACTTTTTGCTGCAGTTTGATTCACCTAAGCATGAATAATCATCTATCTAGGACACGTCCTCCTTGTCTCATTCATGTCTATGATAACACTTGATAAGACACTCTCTGACCTAGTGACCCAATTGCAGCCTTCCGGTACCTGATGGGAGCCTACAAAAAAGGTGGAGAGGAACATTTCACAAAAGCATGTAGTGAGAGGACAAGGAGGAATGGCTTTAAACTGAAAGAAATTAGATTTAGATTAGATGTTAGGAAGAAATCCTTTGCTGTGAGGGTGGTGAGGCACCGGAAGAGATTGCCCAGAAAAGTCATGGCTACACTGTCCCTGGATGTGTTCAAGACCAGGCTGGATGGAGCTCTGAGGAACCTGGTCTAGTGTAATGTGTTCCTGCCCACGGCAGGGGATTGGAACTAGATGACCTTGAAAATCCCTTCCAACACAACTCTGTCTATGATTCTATGATACATATGCCCAGATATGTAATTATTAAATATATTAAAATCTGTACGTGAAATGTATACAGTTTTGATAATTTCTTCACATTTTATTTTTAACAAGACAAAGCATATGGTGAAATTTATCTATTCAACACTACTACTACTACTGTTTTTATGTAGCTACTCACGCTTTTCTGTTCATATTGTTCATATATATCTCTACAGCAGCACTTCTGTTGGGCAAATGCAAGGGGAGATCTCTTACAATCAAAGCTGAACCTGATTTTTTTGCACACAGTACAAGCACTGTCCACATAGACATGTGAGCATGATGTGACTGAAGGACTGATATCGCCAATTTGAAGCACAGACCTTCTTGAACAGTTTGGCACATTGTCATTATGGATCAGTGCTTCAAAGGATTCATTACAGCTCTTACACTGTCATTGCTGTCTTTCCTTTCACTAGTTCCCTGCTCTAAGCAGTTTTTTCATTGAGCTCTGTCATTTTATATTTTAAAGAGCTTAGATATTCATTTTGAAGTACAATGTGCAATCACAGAAAAGTGCTTACATTTAGATGAGATAAAACATTTTCAAAAAGATAGTATTTATTACAGCATGAAAATTAATTTTTAAAAGTTATACATGAATTACAGCTCATGTATATCCATCCATCCATCCATCCATCCAGCTGCAGGGTAACAGTTTTTGCTTTTAAAATGTATTTTTCATAATGGGAACCCATTTCATACAATATTTCTAAAAGTCTTGCAGACTTAGAACAGGAGAGGGAGGATGTATCTTAGGTCATCTGTCACATAAAAGGATAAAGCTAAACCTTTATTGTCTCAGCAAAGAATTAGCAATGAACTACACCTGTGATTCTTATATTTTATATAAATTATTATAAAATTTTAATAAACTCTGGGTATTGATATATGTAAAATATACTAAACTTTGCTACTGGCAGATGAAGGAGCTGTACACTGAAGACTGGACCTTGCTCACTATCAAAAGAAAGTTTAAGACCTAATTGTTTACAGCAGTGTTTGTGATAGTTTTCTTTGACTTGCATTAGCCTTAACCTTCACAATATATGAAAGGTACTAGATATTTCATCAGGCAGTATATGTCAGTATAATAAGCATATACAGATTCAACCAGAAAGAGGTCTTTAAAAACCCAGACCCACTGCACCAAAACAAAACAAAACAAAACAAAACAAAACAAAGCAAAACAAAACAACAATAAGAACCAAACCTACACTTTCATAACAGATTAGGAAAATAAGATGTCATTAAGAAGATGAAGATATTATACTAAAGTCCACAAAGGGGAATAAAAGAATTTTCAGCAAGAAAACTTGCGGGCACTTTGCTTCTCTAATGAAATTATTTCCACATTATAAAATGTGAAGAAAAAAACCCCAAAAAAAAACCTAAACAGCAAAAAACAAGGTGCGTGACTTTCGTCATCCTGCTCTCTGCAGAAGTTGCTTTTTATTGTCAGTTTAAATAGAAAACTTGTGTTTCACCCAGTCCTAAGCATTATTAAGCAGCCTTCTAGCCTTAGTTCACCCTTCAAAATATGAACTCCTTGGACTAGTGTTCTCATACAGGCCTCTTGTCATCTTGTCATAATAGGAAGCTTATATTTCCTGGCATAGAATTAGAAAATTCCTCTAAGTGATAATTCCAAAATACTTCATTTTCCACATTAAATGAGTCATTTGTTAACACTTGAAAGCAGTATCCAGAATTCTTTTACCATTTTGAATTTGCCAGCACTTGCTGACTTTATTATCTTGTGGAGGCAAATATAACTCCTCTTTCCATTTCTTAAACCTCTAGTGGAAAATTTTGAATGGGCTTTCTTGCATTTCTGTTGTTACTGGTCAGCACTGAAATGCAAAGCCTGGATTTTATGGGTGCTGAGCTCCAAAAGTCTTCACAGATGTCAGCAGATGCTGAAGTTTATCTGGTTTTGAAAAATATCTGGAATTTGTCCTACCAAATTGTTGTGTCTAACTGTAACCTATTGTCAAAGTGTAACTGAAGATATTTAAAACTGCGCACTAAAGATATATATATATATAAAGAAAATAAGAGACGCAGCGAAACTTAAGATAGCAATTGCAATGATATAGCCTGGGGACATGAAAATTAGGAAAGCAACTTTTGGACTGAGATGTAAAGTGTAACCAAACAAGTGTCACTGTGAAAATTACTCACGTACAAAGCCTGGATTGAGTGAATAGTGAAGGTGAAGGGCTTGCTGACAAGTTTCTGTAATTTAATTATTCCATGATGTTCTTATGTGCATGTCATATGATGTGGTTAGAACAGGAGAGGAAGGAGAAAGTGGATTTTTTTTAATTGGCAATTGTTGCAGATAACTGTGCTTCTGTCGCTGTTGAGCCCGGGACGAGGAGAAAGGACAACACCAGAGTCCAGAGAAAATGGCTTATTTAATTAATTATAAATCAGTTTTTATAAGTTGAGTCGCCAACATGGCAAAGGATTATTGGACCTCTGACCAACCACCCATCAGGGTGATTGGTCAATCCACAGAACACCCATTTCAAAATATTTCTTGTTAGGATATCATAACAATTCCTTGACAAACAACAGGTGCAAAGATAGAGAAATAGTTTACAAAAACCCTTAACAGTATTTTGCCTAGTTTCTGTGAGAACCTTATGTTTCTCACAGAATGCAGCAAAAGGCTGAAAAATCCCTCCGCCAAAGCTTTTCAGTGTCCACATGCTTCTGCTCATAAATGAATTTATTCTAATCTTATGCTGTGCGTGATGTACTATCATAACACAAATTACTTCTATTACGCATCTACAGTAACTTCATTCTGCAAATGGATAAACCCCACTCTCAGTTCTCCTTTTCAATAGGGTTTGGGACTTGACCAGAGGATACGTGTTGGGATTTTGCCACTTCACATTTTTCCTCTTCTGTTACATACACATATGCAGCCACATGAGCAGTGTCTCTTCCCAGGTTAACAGAGAGAACATGTGCACTGTATCTGTTTGAAGCTTCAAAAATAATGATAGAGGAGCAAGTTCAAACCAGCAAACATCATACCTAAATTTGTGATCTTATTTGTATGTTTTGTATAGTAACGTGTAAATATTATTTCTTGAGAATAGTGAAAGCTTCTAAGTATTAAAACTCTTGAGGTGTCTCTTCACTCCATTATTAATGGACTTAAAAAATGCCCAACCCTTTATTCGGTAACTGAAGCTTACATTTTTATTATGTGAGCTGGAACAAAATAATATGGATATCTTTCCATATATTAGGAGCTTTACAGAAGCTTTATTAATTGAGCTGAATGAAATTAAAGGAATTATTTCTCAGTAGTAATGACTATTAAAAATTATAATGAAATCTAACCAGTTTATGGTTGTTCTCCAGAGTAACTGAATCTAATTACTTCTGCTTTTTAGCTTTTAATGTAACAACAACAGTATTTTTTCCATTTCAAAACCTGAACGTAGTTCAGAGACCCTTTACAAAAGAGTCTGGGTTAGGGTCACTACACCTTGCTTACAGTTGTGAGAGGACTGTTATTCTGGGGAAAGGTGGATCTTCTTACAGGGTTGAGAAAATGTTTTGGAAGCTGCTGGTGAGCAAAGAAAAATGTGGGAATGACCAAATACGCAGAAAAATTCTAAATGGGTGTTCATGGACTTAGATTCAAGGACTGATAATGCTAATACCAACTTTTCACTTTAAATCCTGCTTAATTAAAGGGAAATAAATCATAGTAATCTCCCTCCCCCCTAGAAAGTTCTTTGGAAAAAAAATTAAGAATACACTTTAATTTTGCTCTTCTTCACTGCTTTCAAGTTCAATGAAACACAAGATAGTAGTTTCAGAGTTAATTATAGATAACAAAATTTGGAGAAGAAACCTTAATATTAAGGTCTCTGTAAGTCTATGCTAAATTATTTTTAAAGGTATATTTAAAAAGTGAATTATATCCTGGTTGCTATAAAATCATGTGTACTGTTCTACTGTATTTATACCTTTTGCTAATGTATGCTCTAGTATAAAACTTGTGGTGCAAAAGGCAATAGCTCTGAAAGCAATCAGCCTGGAAGTAGTTCATAAAAAGCTAGAAGAGTGAGAATATATTCTCAGCAAGCTGGAGAATAGAAAACCACAAGCAATAAATACATTCTTTCTACTTCACTACATTCTACTTCCTCTCTGTTAGAGTTCTGGATTCATGACAAAGCTAATGTAAAATGGGAAAAGTAAAAAAGAAAAAAAGCCTTTAAAAACAGCAATATTACACACTGAAGACCACATTTGTCAAAATGTATAGGCACTGGCAATCTAATTTTTTATTTTTTAATGTCTTTTTTTATTCTGAAATATGGGATGAATCAAGCATGCAACTCAGAGAAAAATCTCATTCTTGATATTATTTGTAAGACACATAGATCACTTACTGTAGTAAGGCAATGGAGTGTGGTTTGCTAGATGAAAAAAATGATGGATGGTCAGATTGATGGACAAGTTCTCTTCTCTTCTCTTCTCTTCTCTTCTCTTCTCTTCTCTTCTCTTCTCTTCTCTTCTCTTCTCTT